>JBBPDJ010029019.1:0-18619 GCA_037974625.1 Cucumis cinereus | reverse complement strand
TTTATTTGGATTAAATTAAAGTATTTGTTTTGTTTTGTCTTCGTCTTTTAAAATGGATTTAATGATTTTTACTTAAGGAACGACCTTAGGTTAAGGTTGAAAACCTGGGGCGTTACAGTACCTGTCACCACCGTGCCTTCCTTCTCAGCCTCTTGCCGGTTGGTGCGAAAACTAGACCCTACTACCTGTTTTCACGTCTCTGGGATGTGCTGGTTAACTGATTTCTTGCGGCTGTCGGGGAATTATTAGGGCATTTGTTTGCTATGTGCCCTGGCTACTTGCAAGTGAAGCAGACCTTATCCAGCACCTAGCATATACCCCATTAGTACGACAAGGCTGTGCCTCTCTCACTGTACTATCGACCTCTGTAAACTGCTCTCGATGGTGACCATGTGCTTCTCTGGTCCTCGGACTCTTCGACGGAACTTCTGCTGGCTTGCTCTCAGCCTTTCTCTTCTACCTAGAGGAGGGTTCATTCTCAGACGGTTTCTTTGGGACTTCATCATCCCGATCACTGGCATTAATTGCATGGCGTAGGACTTCTACCTGTGTGGAAGGATTAAACGATCTGACAAAGCCACGAATGTCCCTCCTAAGGCCTCTCACAAACCTCTTAGCACAGGCCGCCTCAGTTGTGACAAATTATAGAGCAAAGAGGGACAACATGTCAAACTGCTGATAATAATCCTCCACTGACATCTGCCCTTGCTTCAGATCTAAGAATTCCTGACACTTAGCGTCTCGATGGTTAGCAGAGAAGAACTTCTCATAGAAACACGTCTTAAACTGTTCCCAAGTAATATCACGAGGATTTTTGCCCAATCTCCTCTCAACAGATTTCTACCAAACTATGGCCCAATCCCTGAGCATAAACGCTGCACATTGGATCTTCTGATTTTTCGGACAGTTCATATACCAAAAGATATCCTCAATCGATGATAACCATAATTTTGCTCCCGAGGGGTCTTTCAATAACCCATCAAATGTTGTGGGATCATACTTCCAAAAATCTCTCAGGTGCTTTGCCCCTGCCGACAGACGGTCCGGCAGGTTCTCCCGTATTATTAGTGTAGCCTCTAATGGGGCAGGTGCAGTCGGGACAGATGCGACCGGCTGAAACTGTGCCAAAGCTGCCGCCACGACTGTTGCAATAGTTTGTCCCAATTGAGATGTTAAAGCAGCCAGATCGACTTGTGTACCAGGTGCGGTGGAGTCCACAGCTGGCTCGACAGGTTGACCTCGACCTGCTCCTCTTCCATCCCGTCCACCTCGTCCACCTCCTGTAGCACCCCAACGCAGTCGCATTTTCCTAAAACCATCACCACGTCATAAGTACGAGATCTATCCCTGATCGATTAAAATTCTAGTTTTACAGGCAATAAATAAGCATAACCAAAAGCTTACACAAGAAAACGTACCTGGCTAGAACAAGTGAACCATAGTGACCATAGGGACCAAAACCATAACTTACATCGTAAGTAGTCTACAGAACCTAAAAACTTAGGCTCTGATACCAACTGTAACGCCCCAGGTTTTCTACGTTGACCCAAAGTCGTTACTTAAATAAAAACCTTTAAATCCATTTTAAATGACGTAAATAAAACAAAACAAATACTTTTATTTAATCCAAAATAAACTACAAAGGTTTTCAAAACGATCAATCAATCAAATAATGGAAAAAGAAAAGTACCTAAACAGGCATTCCTAAAATAGTTTTCTAAACAAAAATCATTACAATAAGTAAAAGTAAACAGTTTAACCGTAAAGAAAACAAATGTCAAAAGTCGTAAGCGGAAGCAAAAAGATCTTCTGGTCCTTCCTGATACAGTCACTGGTTCTACTTGCCCCTCGTCGGTCCATTCTTACCTTTGTCTGAGATAAAACATAGAAAAGATGAGTATAAAATATACCAAGTAAGAAAACCACTACTCACTCCACTAGGTGACCGTTAACTTTCCCCTAATGACTTGTACTTTATGACACACAGTCGGGTCGATGAGTACTGACAAATATGTTGGAACAGGTCTCCGTACAGGCCTCGTTAACCGACCCTATCAAAACAAACTGCCATACCGGTTTGCCCTCAGAACGAAACGTCGGAAAACCTGTTGGCTTATTATCTGACCTTCAGAAGCAAATTTGCCACACATGCTTGTAACTGGCCGTTGTCAGAATCAAGTCGCCGTATGAGCTTGCAAACTGACTAATCGTTCTCCCACCAAGTACAAACTCATTAGGTAATGTTAACAGAAACCAAAACATTGTGATCACAATAACCAAACATTTCTCATGCAGCAAATAACACAGGTAAGTAGTATTATGAATCATGCATAACCACACAAAAATACAAACCAAATATAAACCTGAAGTTAACACCATAAAGCAGGCATCCTAACCATCTTCCACACCTTATACGCCAAAGGCGTGGCTTTGGTAGAAGTATTCCTTACCTCAAATTACAGAGATTCCCTTAATCGAACTAGCCTCAAATTGACCATACACAAGAACTTTAATTAATAATTTCCTCCCAAAAGAAATATTTATTAATTTTAACCATCAATAGCCACTACCAAACTCACCAACAAAGACTTAAACTAAGGCGATTGCACCACAAACAATCCCGATTAAATCTTCAATTCGATCCTTCATCAATAAAGAAAAACCGAATTAATCCAAGGAAAATTCTTAATTAAAACTCCATTGGGCACTCTAAAACCAAATTTGAATTCTTTCCAAATCTTACCAGCAAACCAACAAAGAGTAGTGGCAGCGGAGACAGGATGTGTCAGAAGACAGCTCGACGCGGCTCGACTCAACTCGGCTCGCGGACTGGCGCGGATGGGAAAACGACGCGGTGGTCGACTAAGCGATGAAACGTTGGGGTGCGGCGCGGCTTGGGGAAACGAACCAGACGCGAGGGAACCGGCTCGTGGAATGCCCGACTGCAGCTGACGCTCGAAGGAGGCTTGACGAGAAGGGAGAAGACGCGGCGCGACGTGCGTTGCTGGCGGCGCTAGCAGATCTGGGCAAATGGCTCGGTGTGACGTGTGGCTGAGCGATGAAGCGTGTGGCGCGGCGCGGCTGCACGTGGAGCAAAACGGAGGGGCGCGGCGCGCGGGTGGAGGCCGGCTCGAGGGCAGACTTGACGCGCGGGGCTGACGGTGGCGAGCGGCGTTCTTTGACAAGGGTGGCAGCTACGGTTTTTTTTTCCAAAAGGAAGAAGATGAAGATGGTGAAGATGAAGTTGACGGATACCAATGCACTTTAAATAAATAATAATAATAATACCATTATTAATATTTTTATTATTAATTTTTTCCTTTTCGAAATCCCCACACTTCCCTCTTCCTCATTAAATTTCTTCCCTCTCTCCTCATTAAATTCTTTTTTTTCCTTTCACCAACAACAAACAAACCAACCAAAATAATTCAAATTATTCCCCAAAATTAAACCCAAATTAAACATCCCAAAATTAAAAAAACATCCAACAAAATATAAGATAATTGATAACCAAAATTTTAAATTACCTTAAAAATTTGGGATGTTACACAAGATGTTAGGGTTGTCGCCTTTTACATTGTTTATTTGATTTTTTTTTTTTTAATTTGTGTGGTGGTGGAACATTGCAACTCATGTTTTGTATTATTGTTGATCTCAAAGTTGTTGCTCTGCATCATTGTTGAATTGTTCTTCAGAAGAAGCATGTCTCCATCTTAGGGAAGCCTAAATCTTTAACATTATTTAAAAAGAAATTTTTGCACTTAGGGGAGCCGATTACCTAAAACTTTTGTTTTGATTTATCTATATATATTCTTTTATTATTTATTCCTTCAATTATAGTGTAAGATTTTTCCGAACAATACATCAAACAATAATAATAATAATAAAGCTAAAAATGAAGTTAAAGTTGCCTATTCCCTAGTCATAAAAAACATACAAATGTAGCTCAAAATCAAGCCAAATAAGAAAGAAAAAAAAGTCAAACCTAGCACACCAATATCCAAATATAAAATATTCCACATTAATACTATTGGATTAATTTAAGACGTACTTATTCGATACCATGAAATTCTTCTTAAAATTAATTAAAAATGAGAGTATTCTATTTATTTCATAAAAATTTGAGATCTTTTGATTTTTTTAATACGTAATTCACCAAAAGAGTTTTTTGTGTTGTTTTGTTTTTTTTGTTTTTTTTTTTGCTAAACTCATTTTTATATAGTTTCCTATAGCAATGACTACACACATTACCAACCACAAATATATTTCAATGACAAGGAAAATATGCATGAAAAAAGAAGTTACAAAATTATAGAGATGGAGGAATTAAATTGTGATGATACTTCACAATCAATGAGCTGCATATAGGTTAATGAGTAAGGCAATAGGACATATTACATAAAACTTATGTAGGACACTGGAAATGGGTCCCACACCTACCCTTATTAGTTATTACCCTCTTCATGAAGCAATGCCTTTTGCTGCCCAAACCTCTACACTAAACCTTCAAACTATATATGAATAATGGGCAATATATATATATATATATATATACACACACACACATATATAAATAAGATCACTAATTTGTGAAAAAAGGAGGAAAAAAGAAAGAAAAAAGTTCAACTATGAATTATCTGAATCCCATTGAAAGTAATAAAAGAAAGTGGTTGTGTTTTGTCACTCTCACATACATCTTTTGTTTTATGAAAGTCCTTTAATTTCTTAAGAATCTTAAATGATGTTTCAATTACATATATATATACACACACACGTGAAGTTCGAATATGAGATTAAGGAGTTGAGACATGCATTTATCATTGGATTGACTTTAATTATTGTTGTTACAATTATATAAAGAGTATTAAGTTAAGGGAGACTTGAATCTTCGTGACCCTAAATCTTACCATGTGTGAGAGAGGAAAAAAGATAATTTACTCTGGATTTAATTCATTTATTTAATTATATACTCATCTTTAGGTTTTACCTATCAGTAGTTGACCAAAGTTTAAGCATCAATATCATCAAAGTGGAGCATGTCTTTGTTTGAATTACTCTGTGTTTCTCTTTTTCTTGTTATCTTAAAATGCTAACTTTTGTGATTAATTATATGTTGAATTGTTTAGTTTTGATAAGGTCTGAGTGTTTTTTTTAGTTATAGATTTGTTTTTGTAGCACTTTTGAGAATTAACAGGTTTAGTTTCTTCTTGTATTTTTTTCCCTTTTGTTCTTAAAAAAATGTTCAATTTCACATATTTTGTGAACCAAATTAATGGTTGACTTTGATTAGGCAGTGAGAAGGCAGTGAGAGTATTAATTTTTCAGTTTATTAAATGTCAAAATTGGATTTTAGAAATTCATATTTCATATTCAAATTTGACTTGCAAAAATGGATTGAGAATAATTCTTTCTTATTGATTATTTTTTATTGAAATTTTCATCCGAAAAGTCAAATCAATGTTCTTTTTTTCTTGAGAAAAAGTGAAATCAATGTTAAAACAATTGAAAAGGGATAGTTTGAAGTTATTTTCACCATCTAATTAAAAGCTACCTAGCTAAAACATTTGTGTATAGCCCTTTTTTATTCAAAATTTTCTTGTTTTGATGATGAAATCAAAGAAATGAACAATAGAAAAAGATTTTTTCCTCTTTTTGACAAGAATGATATTTTAATGGAATTGTTGATATATGATTCACCCTTCAAAAGATGATAATTTGAGACCGTTTTAAAAATAATAACTTTCTCTTTTATTAATTTTGAGTTTGCGATTTAAAATAATTTATCTCAGTTTCTAAGCGATTGGAACTTGTTGTAACGCCCCGGGTTTTCAACCTTAACCCAAGGTCATTACCTAAGTAAAAATCAACAAATCCAAATAAAATAATATAAGGTTTTCAAACGTTTAATAAAATAAATAATGGAAAAGATAGGAAAAGAACCTAGACGGGATCCCTAAAATAGTTTTCTAACCAAAATCGTTACAAATAAAAGAAAACCAACAAAAGTATAATAATTAAGAAAAACAAATGCCCAATAACCGTAAGCGGAAGCAAAATAGGTCTCCTTGTCCCTCCTGATATGGTCACTGGATTCACTTGCCCCTCGCCGGCTCATTCTTACCTTGGCCTGAAATAAAACATAGAAAGGAATAAGTATAAAAATACCCAGTAAGGAAAATCGCTACAGACTCCACTGGGTGACCGTTAACTTTCCCTAAGGCTTGTACTTTACGACACACAGTCGGGTTGTTGAGTACAGACAAATATGTCGGAACAGGCCTCGTACAGACCCCCTTCACGACCTTCAGTGACGATGTGTCACACATGCTGGTCGACTATACGCCACACAGGCTAATCGACGATTTGCCACACAGGCTGGTCACTGGCTAGTCAGAATAAAGTCTGCCGTACGACTTGAAAACTGACCTATCGTTTCCCACCAAGTACAAACTCATTAAGTAAGTTAACAGAAACTGTATCCAATTAAATCCAAAACAAGCATTATGATCATAATAATCCGAACATGTCTCAAGCAGCAGATAACACAGGTAAACGGTAAAACAAATCATGCATAATCCAAATAGATTTATAAACCAGATAACCTGAGACCAACCCCTAAAGCAGGCACAAAAACCATCTTAACACCTTATACGCCAAAAGCGTATATTCGGTAGAAGTAATCCTTACCTCAAGTTTTAGAGTTTTCCTTACTCAAACTAGCCTCCAATCGACCCTAAACATACAAACATCAATTAACAAACTTTCTCCAAAAGAAATATTAATTTTAACCCTTCAGTAACCAAACCCAAACTCACCAACAAACCAACAACGAGCAGTGGCAGCGGAGACAGGAAGACGACAGAACACAGCTCGACTCGGCTTGGCTTGGCGGCTCGGTTCGGCTTGGGGAGCAGATCCGGCGCGGCGAACGTTGTAGTTGACGTGGCTTGCAGACTTAGGCGCGCGGAGCTTCCTTGGATGGAGATGGCGTGCAGCGCGGCTGAGACGACGATACCACGCGACGCACGAGGAGGAGGCGTCGGTTTACCAGATCTGGTGGCGCACGGGCGGCGTCGTCTGACGGAGCGGCGCGTGCTCGATGCGGGCGCAATGCGAGATGGTGGCTGCGAGGGGCTTGCGCGACTTGGTGTCCTTCACGGCGCGCGGAGATGGGACTCGACTTTTCAGATCTGGCGATGCGAGGAGAGCGGCTGGGCGCTGGGCGCGACTACGAACGAAGATGGCATGCGCGAGGCTGAGACGAGTGGTGCAGCGTCGGTGGCGTGTGGCTTCCTCGGCTCGGATGGAGATCTGGGCTGTGCGGCTGCTGCCTGGCGGCTCGGCTTCTGCGGTTAAGGCGACGACGAGGCTTGCGGCTAGAGACGACGGAAGGCGCGGCTGACGGCGTGGCTGCGAGCGGAGGGCTGGACGGCGGCAGTGGCAGCGGCTGCAACTAGGGTTTTTGCAAGAGGAGGAAGATTGGGGAAGATGAATTGCACGTTTCCCAATGTGCATTAAATAAAATAATAATAATAATATAATTAATATTATTATCACTTATACCATTTTATTTCTTTCCAAAAATAAAATCCAACATCCTCTTTCCTAATTAATACCAATTTCCTCTTTTAATTCCCTTTTCTTTTCACCAACCACAAACGAACAACCCTCAACAATTAAAATTAAACCCCAAACCTTAAACCCAAAATTAAACATCCCAAAATTACAATTTTACCAACAATTTAATAAGATAATTAATAAAAAAATTACAAATTACCTTAAAAATTTGGGATGTTACATTTCCTAAACAAGGTAAATAAAGATACAACAAGTTAAGCGAAACCCACCACTAAAAAACAAGATAAGCAACTACTCCGCAATACAATAAGTTAAGCAAAAACTTAAACATAACACTCAAGGCTAAAAAAGAAGTAGAAAAGTATTATGTTCAAATAAAAAAACTTCACAACTCACCCCTCAACACAACAAGTTGAACATAACTCATGTCTAAAAAGTTAAACAAAAGTCACCCCTCAACACAACAAGATAAGCAAAACCCACCCCTAAACAACAAGATAAGCAAAGACCACCCCTCAACACAACAAACAAAATTTTCAAGATAACACTTAGGGCTAAAAAATGAGTAGAAAAGGTTCAAACCAAAAACTTCATAACCCACCCCTCAACACAATAAGTTAAGCATAATTCATGCCTAAAGAACAAGTTAAACAAAAAGTCACACCTCAACACAACAAGATAAGCAAAACTCACCCATATGCAACAAGTTAAACAAAAAGTCACCCCCCAACACAATAAGAAAAGCAAAACCCACCCCTAAGCAACAAGTTAAACAAACACCCACCCCTTCAACACAACTAGATAAGCAAAAACTTCAAACACTAATCTCATTACCACTGTTTACAACACTAAAAAAACTGAATCAATGCTCGTAATGTAGTAGAAAAGCACTAGGTGCAAAGTGAACATACAAACGACTCAAACAACAAAAAATAAGCAAAAATTTCAACTAAACACACCAATAGTACCCACATAAGGCCACCATAATTGCATGATAGCCACAACGACTTCGAAAATAATGCTAATATTACGACAGAACTAATATGTCCTACCATAACTGCAGGATAGCAAATTATTAGGCAATTAGAAATTTGAAGAAGACACATAATTCCATGGTCATCTCTATGATCGTGTCATTTCTTCAATCATTTTTTTTCATTTCTTCCATTTGTCTTGCATGCATCTCTGTCATTCTTCTTCGTTCTTCCATTTCTTTTGCATGCTCCTTTGCCATGCGTCTTTTCCCTTCTTCAAGTTCATTAATCCTTGATTGCGACTACTCAATGTTGGCTTTTAGTTCCCTCACATCTCTATCGTGCATTCCTTGGGATGCCAAACTTGATGAACTGCTACTCCTCCTTGATTTAGGTTTAGGGCCCCAACCTAGGACTTTAGAATAACCATGTTGTCTATCCAAAATTGTCTCATAAATTTTGTCTTCATTTGTGCTTGAGAATCTTCTGGAGTGGGTGTTGATTGCAATTTCACCATTTGATTCTGCACATAAATAGTTAAGTTGTGCACTAAAAACAACATGAAAATAAACCACATTTCTTACATGTCCATCCTCAGCTTTTTGATTCACGATATGACCACTTTTATTAGAGTGTGTTTCTTTGAATAGGTTCACACGTCCCATTGGTTCACCTCGTTTTTCACCTAGCTCAGATTTTCTCTACAGGAATGACTTCAACCCGCTAATAAGATGGAACAATTTTTTTTCTCTATTCTGCTTATTGGTCTTTGATTGCTCTACATTAAAAAAAGAATACATTAGATAAATCACAATATATAAAACAAAAGTAAAAATTGTCTATTTTTGTTACTTGAAATCCTTCACTCAGAAAACGATCGCACAAAAATTTCTAATCTTCTAAACAATTATTCAGCTGGGTAGGCAGTTTGGAACGTGCTCAGGGTCGCCACATTTCTTGAAGTGTTTATTCAATTATGCTCTCTATTCTTTGAATGAGGTCGACATTTAATGTTCGATAAATTTATTAAGTGTTGGATATGATAAATCAAGCACGAAATACTGCTAGAAAAAAGAACTAAAGTCTCCACATGTTGTTTATGTCAATGTAAAAGGCCAAACTCATAAACTTACCAACAAATCGTTCTTAGCCATCTCTATAAATTCTTATGGAGCATCTGCGTACGTAGGACACCGCACTGGAAAACAATCTCTAATGGCCAGAGCAATCGTATTACTGAACCAAACGACATATGGAGAAATGGGCTTCTCTGCCCCTTGTGTGATGGAGATTGGAATTTTCTCATATTTGTTGACGTATCTCTCCAACTCAATGTTCGACGAGTGCTTGCGTGTCCTACAAGTGGATGAAGAGTTGTCATCTAAGAATAAAATGTATAATGATCAGGCATGAATATATTGTAGTCAAAAGAAAACTACTTCCAACACTGACCTGAGGTGTCAGGCACTGAAGATCTCGTGTGAAGGGATATATCTAGCTCATGGAACTCCGCCTTTGCCTCGTGTTGCATGTTCAAGGTTTGACATAGAACTGTAGTAACAAAAATGAAAATAAATAAATTAAAACAGTATAAACTCAAGATAAAATACGTGTAAACAAAGTTCAAGAAAGGTAGTAAATACGTGATTAGTTATGATTGTCTTTCAAATCAAATTATTCCTCAGCCTTAAACGCTAAACACAACCTTCATTTTGACTTGTTTATTTTTATGGCATCTCATGTCAAAATCACCTTCTTTCAATGCAAACAATCACTTTAATCTCAGAAGCGCCTTCTTATCTTTGACATCATTAACTTTGTACTGAGACTCACCACAAATTGAAATTTCTTCCAATACAGTACACAATCATATTTGCACGCATGAATAGACTCATAACCTAGGCCTAAGTCACAAAATTTACGTTTAGCTTCGTAAAAGGAAGTAGGTACAATGGTGTCAACTGAAAATGTTGCTTTTAACAGTTTTAGGAACATGTCAAAAGATTTGTTACTCAGCCGTTGAGAACATTGGTATGCATCAACTTCACTAAAAAGTTCAAAGAGAAAATTTTTGAACAACCAAGGTATAGTTCCTTACATGCTTCAATCGTTAAATCCTCAAATAAGATTTTCGTATCTCGTCCTTGACCATTAGAGGGCACTCCATTCTTGATCCCTTATTCCGTTGGTTCTTCATTTGCAATTGGATCTTGTAAATCCTTTATAAGATTCAACATTTCATTTTCTTCAAAAATGTTACACTCCATACTAGTTTCTTCACATTATGCAGTGAATGAGTTGTAACTCTTTGAAAACCTTTCGGTAAGTTGACTGGCTCTCCATGGTATATCCATTGACAGTATGAGGGGGACAGTCAATATGTTAATAGATGTTGCTCCACACCCTCTAATAACTCCCACGTTGAGTTCATACAACTTTTGCATGAAGATCTTGTTCGTCTAGAATCATTAACATGAAACTTTGTCACCTCTAAAAACTAGGATACTCCTTCTCGATTTTGATCGATAAATTATTTATAAGTTTGATCTACTCCTTGTTCATTCTTAAACATTATTTTTTTTTCGGCGAACTTGTGAATCCAACGCAAGTTATTATTTATGTTATTTAGTCAAATAATTTTGATTAACTTATGGTTAACAATGGATTGTGCTTACTAATTAAAGGCTCATGGATGCTTATAGGAAAGAAAAACAGTTATAAAATTCAATCAAGTTTAATGCTAGATTGTACTTAAGTGATACAAGCTTAAGCTTAAACTCTTGAAAGTATTTCTATTTTAAGTCATCGCTTTTTAAATCCAAGCTTAAACCGTGCAAAGCAACTTAAATCAATGAAACTCATACATTTTCACTTTCTAATCAAAATTAGATTTTTCAAATCTAAATCCAAGAGAATCGAAACAAAAAACAAATAGTGGAAGATGATATAAACAAGCAAAAGATTACAAAAATCCTAAACTAAATCATACAAGGAAATTAAAAGTTAAATCAACAAATGTTAAGGTTGTTGGGTTTTATGTCCTAAAACTCGTAGATAGTAAATATAATTTGTTGACTAAGATTAATAAAGAGTTGTTATTCTAATTTCAATAAAGGGTTATTGATTTTTTTATTAGTTTGTCTTATTAACCTAAATCCAATAAACTAACATCCTAAGATGATTTATGAGTCTTAAACTATATGTGAAGACATACAAGGATCAATGTTTGAGATACAGATTAAAAGATCAATCTGGTGACTCTTACCCATACAAATTCTATGACCCACTTTGTATTTGATACAACACAATGATCCAACGCGTTCGTGTAGGTGATACGCGTTAGGGGTATTCTATGCAATGGGTTTGCATAAGACTGAGCCATGAAATAGTAAACACTAGATGTAACTTCGTTGACTAGTTAGGTTTCTATTTCAATAGGATGACCTAGGCGATTTAGTCTTAATTTTGAGTGTATTATGAACTCCTGTTCACGAGAGATTATCCTTTAATTTGTATGGGTAAGAGTCACCAGATTACCGACTCAATAAGCCTACCATTTTGGAGACAAGATAGAGTAGGGAGCTGGAAACATAATCACACAAGATGAAATTGACTCATTCTCGACTTTAGGGTAAGTAGATGGTTGTTCCCTTAAATAAACTCCTGTTCACGAGAGATTATCCTTTAATTTGTATGGGTAAGAGTCACCAGATTGCTGACTCAATAAACCTACCATTTTGGAGACAAGATAGAGTGGGGAGCTGGAAACATAATCACACAAGATGGAATTCACTCATTCTCGACTTTAGGGTAAGTAGATGGTTGTTCCCTTAAATAGTGTCTCCGAGAGTTGAATAAAGGGTCTTGCTCTCTTTATGACATGAGAGGGTTTTTATTTATTGGTTGGATCATAAACAGGTTTTTCGTTAGAAAAACACTGATATTTAAGGACTAAGAAGTAAGCTAGGGATAAAATGGTAAATTGGCTCAATTGTTGCTACAGACACTTGTGAAGGACTAACTTGATATTATTGGTCTATATTCGTGGACACATAAATATATCTACAGTGAGAAGAGTTCAATTGTGAGTCTTTAGTGGCACACAATTAACAAATATTGATTAATGCGGTTAATGAGTTTAGCCAATTAATCTCATATCATTGTAGCTTCTGATCTATAGATTTATTAGGTCTTTTTCCTAGCTCGTAAAGGGTAATGAGGTTAATATATCTTGGATATAATTTGAAATGCCCAAATTGAATTAGGGAATTATGGTGATACATTATAATATAAAGTTTATATATTACTTAAACTTTATAATATAAATTTTATTTTGGATGTGATTCAAAATTAATTTATGAGAGTATTAAAATATTTGAATAAGTTCAAATATTACTTTAATGTGAATTAGATTCATATTAAAACTATAGATTAAAATTTAATGCGTATATGATACACATTAAAACTATAGCTTATGAGAGAATTTTATACATGAATATGATTCAAATCTAGACTAAATTAAATATAATATTTAATTTAGTAATCAATTAATTGATGAATTAATTTATAGTTTAATTTAATTATTAAATTAAATTAATTAAATTAAATTAATTAAATTAAATTAATTAAATTAAATTAATTAAATTAAAACTATAGGTTATGTGAGAGATATCATTTAAATGATATATTAATTAAATATGATTTAATTAAATATTAATTTAATTAATTAATTATTTATTTATTTTAATATTATTTTAATTAAATTAAATTAATAACTTTATAACGAGGGAGTTATTGTTAGAAGACGTGGGATGCTCCCATGTAATCCCCATATCTATCTAACTTCGTGAAGAAGAGGAAAAGCAGTACAAATGCAGAAGAACGTCAGAACACATAATAAGAAACTTTCTCTCTAACTTTTACTCTTTAAAGAAAAACTTTCCAAAAGATTCCCATTCTAATATTTTTTTTCACAAGTCAAACCTTAATTACTCAAAGGATAAGAAAGGTTTCAAGTGGTGGTTGCTCCAATTCGGTGTATTGTAGAATTTAGAGACGACAACGAGAGTAAGTTTCAATTTCTTTGTAATTCTATTTTATTCATAAAAAACATGCTTAGCCATTATTTAATTTTACAGAAAATTTGCCTATGTATTATTGGCAATGTATTGGTATTTTTAAAATTTTCAATTAATTTGAGTAATGGTTCTGTAAAAATTTTCTGCTTCATACGGGCTCTTATCCCTTCAAATGTGATATAATTTAGTTTATCACTCTCTAAATCAAAGTTTAATGTATACAAAGAAACTTGAATCAACGAACCTCGTACATTAAACAACTTCAATCAAAGATACACATCACATTCTAAAACCAAGATAAAATATCTACAAAGATTAGATGTAGAAAAATCAAAGTTAAATGTAGCAAAATAAAAAGTTGAAGTAAAAAATTAACCTCTTCAAAGCAATTTTAATCAACCCAATCACCCAATTATACATTAAAAAACTTCAATCCAAGATCTATATAACAAGAAAAATCATCCCCCAAACAAAATCTATCCCAAATCATTATAATCCATGGTAAAAGAGTGAAAATAGAACGAAGATTATTACAAATGAAAAAAGGAAGAGATTCATGAATGAGAGAACGGACAACGGATGAGTAACGGTAGGAGGTGTTGCATTGGGTATGTGATGATGATTTGATTATAATGCGATGAAAAAATTACGTGTTACAAGTTTTTCTAATCTAGTCTATGTATAAACTAAATTAGGTATCTGGTAGGTCTAGGGTCGAACATAGAGACTTTTGTTATGTACACTAGTGATTGACAACTGCTCTTTTGGAGAAGGGAACTAAGAAAAAGATGAATGAGTTAATTATGTACTATACTACTCAATGCGAACTAATCTAATCTGTCCAATTGATATGTGGTGAATGAAAATGTATTATCTAACCTCAAAACAATGCAATTGTTGTGTTAAGGAAACTATGTGGTAGACAGGGTTAAGAAGCTATGCTAATCTATTCATAAATATGGTCATATTCATGCACGCAGTACTAATTAAGACAAGCAACCTTTCGGCATCTTGATGCCATAAATATTCTATTTCTAGATATAAGTGATGTACTGACATTGCGATAGGTTTATTCTTATTTCTAAGTTATTCCTTATCTTTGCTCACCGTGGTCTAATTACTTACCCTTTCAAGCAGTTGACTATCTTTACTTGAAAGTACTCTTTTGATGCGTTCAAGTTTATGGATGCATTCAAGTTTATGGCTTGATAAAGATCGAATAAAATGAACAACTACCATGCTTACGTACAAATTAATTCACACTTCCTAACCGATCAACGACTTTAGCTACTCATAAGACATGTAAATAGATGCAAAATAGGTATTCATATTTATTAATCAAATTCTTTACAAGGATTAAAATAGTCAATATAAACACATAAAAAGCAGTAAATAACACAACATAAAATAGAGACTCTAAATAACAATTTCTTTCTTTTTTAGAGTGAGTTGCTGTTTGCAATGCTTCTCGGTTTTGTGGAGTGAATGGATGGAGAAAGGAAATCTGGGCAGAGTTAAGGATTAGGACGACTTAAGGAATTATGTCTTTTGTCTGTATATGTGTGTGTGTCTAGCTCTCTTTTATGGTCTCTAAATAAGTTATTTAAAGGCTTCCGACACTAACCGCCCACTACGCACGTCCCATGCTTTTTGGCACCTATTTCTACATGTAGTGGGTCTTGGACACGTTTTGGAAATCTTGCATTGCATAAGATCTTCGACGCATACTCTGTTACGCAATGGATTGTGTTGTACTCTCAACGCATCTTTGAATGCTTGGCTATGCTTCGAGATACAAACACTACTACAAAAAAGGATTTACTTGACAATTTTTCACTGTTAAGTATGAGATTGTTTGATAGTTTTAAATATGTCAAATAATCAGTGTCAAGAATAAGAGTCTTTTTCTTGACAATGAATAAGCGTCAAGCGTAACACTTTACTTGACAATTTTTCATCGTCAAGTCTAACACTTTACTTGACGGTTTTACATTATCAAGTATGATGTAATTTCTTGACACTTTAAGGCTGTCATGTTTCAGACTATACTTAATAGTGTTTCACCGTCAAGTAAATTTTGTAATTTTTTTTAAAAAAATTATAATTTATTGTACCCTGTATTTATCATCATACATTCATTACAGTTTATATAAATGAGAGAATTTAGCTGAAAATGGGCAAGAAATGTTTATACTTGAAGTAGTATTTATTTACATATCCATTAGATTTGGATTACCCTTTGATCGAAGACCAAAAGATAAGGAGAACTAGTTCCTCACTCCAAGTTCAAATACTCCACAAGCAAGGTGATCAAACTTACTTGAATGTTCTTGGCTTGCAACCCTAAATCAAAAATTGAAAAAAGGCGGCGATGAGACTCTGTCATCTACCAAAGAATTTTCATTCAAAGGAAACCCTAAAACTTTAATTATAAAAAACCTCTCTAAAACAACCTAAAGGTAAGGCTTAAATAGCCTTCCAATAAAACCATAATTCAATGGGAAAAGACTAAATTATCCCTTTTTAAAAGTTATTAAAAAAAGATAAAATTGAAAAAGATAAACATTTAAAATTATTTAAAATACATCATAATTATTAAATAAAGCCTAATTAATAATTTGATGCTTGTGTGAATCATATCATCCTTTCCTTCTTTTGAAGGATTCATTCTTGAATCTCAATTGGTTCCATCTTGTAGTGTAAACTGATTTCAATTGTAAATCTTTTGATCAATTGTTGCTGCTCGAATCTCTGCAACTGAGTTCACCTCCTCTTGAATGTGAGAATTCAATGCTAGTTATAGTTTCTTGACTCTTGAACGTGTGATTGGTCCTGGAGGTAACACAAGGGTGTCCTGGTTCATATCATCTTCTCCCTCTTTTGAAGGATTCATCCTCGAATCAAGCTCGTTATCTGCATCAAAAAGAGTTAAGTCAGAATCATTAAAAGTAGTACTCACACCATACTTACCTTTAAGATCAATCTGGTAGGCATTGTCATTGAGTTTTTTATCACTTGAAAAGGTCCATCTCCTCTTGGGTTTAACTTCGAGTCTCGCTGATGTGGAAATCTTTCTTTCCGAAGGTGGACCCCCAAATCTTCCTCCTTAAATATCACGGGCTTTCGATGTTGATTAACCTTCTCCTCCACCTTGGCATTTTGCTTCTCAATTCTTTCTTTAACCTCTTTATGGGACTCTCGAATGATGGTAGCCTTCTCTTCAGCATGAACATTCACCACCTCATTAGAAGGCAAAGACAACAATTCAGTAGGTGTTAAAGTATTAAAACCATACAAAATTTCAAACGGTGAACATTTAGTAACACTATGAACAACCCTGTTGTACGCAAATTTAATAAATGGTAGAAAATCCTTCCAAGTTTTGGTATTTTTATCTATTAGTACCCTAAGTATAGTTACCATCGTTCTATTAACTACCTCAGTTTGTCCATCAGTCTGAGGATGACACGTAGTGGAGTAACTAGCTTAGTACCAAGTTTTCTCCAAAGTACTTTCAAAAAACGATTTAAGAATTTTACGCCCCTATCACTAACAATGCTTCTAGGAATGCCATGCAATTTAACTACATCCTTAAAGAACATGTCAGCCACATGTTTAGCATCATTAGTTTTATTACATGGAATAAAATGAGTCATTTTGATAAACCTGTCAACGACCAAGAAAATGCTATCCTTCCTCTCCTTAGATCGTGGTAAACCTAACACAAAATCTATTGAAATTTCTAACCAAGGTCCGCTAGGAGCTGGTAAAGGCAAATACAGTCCATGCGGTTGAGACTTAGACTTAGCTTCCCTACATGCAATACAACTCTCACACACCTTATGTACATCATGTCTCACTCTAGGCCAATAAAAATGTTCATTCAACATGTCATATGATTTAGTGACCCCAAAATGTCCCATCAAACCTCCCCCATGTGCCTCTCTAACTAGTAACTTCTGAATAGAACAAGTGGAAATGCAAAGCTTATTTTTTCTATACAGAAACCCATCAAACATCATATAATCAGGCACAACACATTTTTTCTTGATATTTTCAACAATAGGTTCAAAATAAGTATCTTGTGAATACAGGGCTTTAATTTGTTCAAATCCAAGCAACCTAGTGTGTAAGGTGTTTAGCAAGACATACCGTCTAGATAGCGCATCTGCAACTACATTTTTCTTACCTTTCTTATACCGTATAACATAAGGAAAAGTTTCAATGAACTCCAACCATTTTGTATGTCTTCGATTAAACTTTTGTTGGCCATTTAAGTGTTGCTTTGGTGGTCAGTATGGATAACAAACTCCTTTGGCCACAAGTAATGTTGCCAAGTCTGCAATGCTCTCACTTAGGCATAAAGCTCCTTGTCATATGTAGGATAGTTCAAGACAGCTCCATTCAGCTTCTCACTGAAGTACATCAAAGATCTTTGTTCCTACATTAAAACTGCTCAAATTTCTACGCCACTAGCATCACACTTAATTTCAAATGTTAGCTCAAAATTAGGTAAGGTAAGTAACGGTGCATTACATAGCTTATCTTTCAGATCATTGAAAGAACGTTCTTGTGCTTGGCCCCACTCAAATTTTACATTTTTCTTAACAAGTTCAGTAAGTGGTGCCGCTGGAACTAAAATCTCTAACGAACCTCCTATAGAAGTCAACTAAGCCATGAAAACTTCTAACCTCACTAGCATTCTTAGGTGTAGGTCATTCCCTAATTTCTTTAACCTTCTAAGAATCGACTTCCACTCCTTTATTAGAAACTATAAAACCTAGGAAGTCTACTTTTTCCATACAAAAGGACACTTCTTGAGATTAGCATAAAGTTTTTCCCTTCTAAGTGCTTCTAGAACACACCTAGCATGCATAACATGGTCATCTAGTGTCTTAGAATATATTAGGATGTCATCAAAGTAAACCACAACAAACTCTTCTATAAACTCACGCAGTACATGGTTCATAAGTCTCATAAAAGTACTAG
>JBBPDJ010028958.1:0-18651 GCA_037974625.1 Cucumis cinereus | reverse complement strand
AATTAAAATTAACCAACCAAGTAAGATAATTGATAAGTAAAAATTTACAAATCACCTTAAAAATTTGGGATGTTACAATTGTAGTAGAATACCTTGTATTTTCAAACTAGTTATCTTCGCTCTCTGTGCCTTCCTCATCTTTGTAACTGACTTTAAGCAATATGTCATGTACAACAGTAAAATCCATCTGAACACAAGCTTTTTTAAGTGCCAAAAGCAACTGGCAATACCACTGGTGTTTTTGTCAAACCCACCAGTACATGTAATGCAACCTAGGATATCAAGCATGTTACAGTTGAGAAAACTTCTGATTGCCAACAAATAAAATCAAAGCAACACATCACCTTCATAAAATTTTCGGATTGAGTTACGATATTTAAATGTTTACCTCCTGCTTTTGTAGTAGTGCCACTGCTAAAAGAACAAATTTGATATCGGGTCGATCTCTTGCTTCGTATTGTAGACATTTGGAAACAAGATCGATGAACTGGATTGCATCATCATCTATGTATTGTTCTTCCAAGTATGAATCCATTAACAACAACAAGTTCTTCCCTCTTAGTAAACCTAATGCATTTACATTTATCCAAGTGATCAAGCAAGAGGTTGCAAAAATCATTCTATAGAAATCATATTTCATATAAACTTCATGTACTCAAGAAGCAATCAATCGCTTCTCGTCCATTAGATGGGGCGAATAATGACAGTTTTACAAATTTTTCTATATATATATTTAAAATCAAAAAGATTTTTTTTCTGTTTTTATATATTTAAATTCAAAAAGATTTTTTTTTTTCTGATTTTATATATTTAAATTCAAAAATATTTTTTCTATTTTTATATATTTATATTCAAAAAGATTTTTTTGTTTCTATATATTTAATTTCAAAAAGATTTTTTTATGTTTTTTAACTAATTTTCCCAAAAATACGAAAATATAATTTAACAAATTTGGGATGAAAGATTACATTTGAGGGGCATTTTTGGAATCGTGAATTTTTTGTGATTTTCCATAAATCTTATTCTCCAACTTTTTTGCCAAAAAATCAAAGTAACCCACCGTTTTTGCCATTTCCTCAAATTCTCCTTTTTTTTTTTTAAGTAGTTTAGCCCAACAAACTTAATTTGGATTATAAATAAGAGAAATTTTGAGATACGAAAAAATTTAGGGGGGTGGTTAGAAAAATAATAATATTGGTGAGGAATAAGCAAATTTGAAAAAAACTGTTTAATGATTTTACTAGAATGCCGTTATTACCCTTGGAATGGACTAGGCACGTTGTTATGTGATGGAGTATTTTACGTTTATGCATTCTTCACGGGCATGGTAATAGTCTATGTAGTTCGTTTTAAACACCATGTACGTTAAAGTTATCCGGATAGAATAATTTAATTGGTTTAGATTTAGCTAGATATATTAATTTTTAAAATTATTATCAAATTAAATTTATTTGCTGTTGAAATATAATGCAATCAAATCCCTAAGATTATGGTGATTAGATAACTATTTCAGATGTTTAATAGGAAATTAAATATGGATAACGAGACGCAGGAGCATAATCTCACGATAATCTATTAGGTAGAATAAACAAAGTCTTTGAGATAAAATCGGTACTCCAGTTATGTTATCTAGTCGAATTAAATTTATTATCCATTAAATTTCTTGTTCATTAATTGACAAATAACTCTTAATTATTATTCACAATGTTTAGTAAACAAAGAAAATGTGAAACTATTTTAAAGGTATGTTGGTGATACATTACCTTGCATGTTGGTCCCTTGTCTTGTCCGGTGGACGACTCTGGACCTTTGTCGAATGTCTTTGTTGATTGTTTTTCTTGATTTTGATTAGCAGAATTTGTACTTAGATTATCGGTTCCATCATCATCATCATTGTCTTCATTTCTTCTACTGGACATTTCATTTGTATCAGAATCTAAATCAACATCTTGTTCTTCCTTTTTTTCCTCTTGTTCTTTTTCTAATTTGTCCAGCTCTTCCTCGAACTTGTTTGGTTCCTGGTTCAAAACAGTAGTGTGAATTTTGACTTTTCATAAATTTCAAATACAAGGTAATTTAGTTTTACATACCATGAAGACATTGATTGTTGATGACTTATCGGTTTCCAGATTTAAATGTTCAATAAGGCCAACCAATTTCTCAACAGTTTTCTAAAGATCCATTATTTTTTTGTTCATTGTGTCATGTACATTTTGTAAGGACATGACCATCTCATTCATTTTGTGACACAACATTTCTTCTGTTTTTTGTATCTTTGATACAACTTGTTTTATTGCTTCTAAATCTAATCTAGATGTTGGTCTTCTATTGACTGACAGATTAACAACTCTCTTTGTTGGTGTACTCCTTTTCAATTCATCTTCCATCTCCTTGACAATTTTTTCTTCTTCAATGAAAAGAGTATAATAGGGCATTTTCAGTTCTTCTTCTGTTGCTATTTACGGGCATATTTCCAGTTGTTCAATGAAAAAAAGTGATATGCTTTGTTATTACAGTAGTATTTAAGAATTTTAAGTAGCATAATTAGGGAAATCTACATACCGTGGGTGAATCAAAGACATTTTGTTTTAGGTTCTTCCATTTTGGTTACGTGTCAGCAACCCAGTTGGCGATTCTTTGAACCTTGGTTGAAATCCTCCTTGCAAAGTTTTTTGGTGGATTGCTCAAGGTTGTTATTATTTCATACGCCCACGCCAATATTGGAAAGAGAAATCCTCCCATAGAAATTCTTGTTTGACCTTTCTTGTTACAACTCTATTCATAAATCCCACAAGTAAATCAAATGCTACCCTCCCCCACGGGTAGCTATCAAAAAACTCTTTATCATCGACCATTAAGATATGTTCCCATTCTATATGTAGGTTTTCTTGTTTTGGTATAAAAAAACTTTCTAAGAAATATAATTTTGCCATTTTTATTTGATCACTGTCAGTACCAGCTTTACTGACGTTGAATATTATATTAAGGTATTGCCTTGTTACGGACTTTAAGTCGTCAAAATACATATTTTTCAGATGTCCTTCTCCCTGAAGGTCATCTTTTTTTTTATTTTTGGGGCTTCCTGGTAGTTCAGTCATGTTATTAATGCAAATTCCCTTAGTCCAAACTTTAACACTCTTCCTATTAAGAAGTTTAATTGCTTGTTAGACTTTGGTTAACACATTGTTGGACCAGGTGTAGTAGTAATTGGAATGATTGGTTGGTTATTGAGAAGTCTAATAAATGACCAAAAACCCTTCTCTAAACCTAGCTATCAAGGCTTCCCCTAAATTTTCCTTCATCTTCTCTAACAGTGCTCTTGGTTTGCAAATTTATTTTGAGTTATTCATTTCTTCTAGCTGAGCACATTAGATATACAGAGTCCTAAAACAAATATGATGTATTTTAATAAGCAAATAAATACACATTCTACTTTCATTCAGGAGAGGGCTTACAAGAGTACGAAACAACTAGACCAATAAGGCAACAATTAACAGCTTAAAAAGTAGGTTTATAAGAGTACAAAACAACTAGACCAATAAAGAAACATTTCAGGAGTGCACTATTAAATAATAATTGTAAAGATGACAGGATTATTCATCTACAAAACACATGCTACTTTCATTCAATACAAGACAGATACACAATTCAGTAAAAAAAAAAACACTATAACTAAATAACATATAATATCAAGTATACCCCAGTCTTTTCACATGTGAGTACTGATTAACAATCGATAGCTAAAGTTTTAGGATACCAAGAGTACAACATTTAAGATTGCACTATTAAATAATAATAGAAAAGATGAGACACAATACATTCACCAAAACAAAACACATGCTGCTTGCATTATTAAATACGTTTCACTTTGTAAGTTACAGTGTAATTAAAAACATTTTTTTTATCAAGAATATCTCATTCTTTTCATCTGTCATAGGGGGCCTTCATGTTCTTCTTGACGACCTAGTACTGTTGTCCTTTGGTTTTTCAATTTTTATCTATGAAATCATAATAACCATGATATGAATTACACTGTATTTTAGTTAGTAGTTTTTAAATTACATTTTACAAGTTACGGATGTACGTTTCCCCCCTTTCTTTTGGTAGCTTGTTTTTTAGTATCACTTGAAGATTCTTCATATGTTTCTGTCCTCTCTTCTTTGTTCTGTGATGTATTGTCTTCAGGTTCTTTTACTTCTTCTTCGTTGATTTTTTCCTCTGTTGTATCATGTTCTGACTGTGGGGTAAAGAGTCTTATGAATACAATCAATTACAGTGTAATTTAAAAATAAACATAATAAAATGTGCATATTATACCTTTGCCTTTTCATTTGATGTTTCCTCTTGTATGTCTACCACATTTTTCTCTGCTAGCTCAGTGGTCTTTATTCTTCTTTTTTTTTTCCAGCCTGTATATCCTTAATTAGTTAACAATGATGTTATATAGTTAAAAGTATTTTCAAAGAGATTCGATTACCAGGCTTTTGATTCTTTGTTTTTTCGATACTGTTGTCTCTGTGGGTTGTTCTTCCTGTTCTTTTCTTTTCATGGTTTTCTTTGGGTTTCATGTACTTGTCTGTCCTCCTGCCATTGTGTACTCTTTTACCCGTCAGATATACAGTTCATGTTAGGATGGTTATAAACATCCAGTTGTGCATATAAGTCTATTGGTTCTATTGGTGCAATTAGACATACCTCGTCATCGATTGTCAAGTCTATTGGTTCTTTGGTTGAACTTCTTCGTGCACCAATATTTTCAGCAAATTTCAATCTTTCATTGGATCTCCCTTGCGTTATATCTTTTTTCATAACCTTAATAGTTATTTAAATTAATAACAAAAATAAAGGAAAACAAATCTTTGACAGGCTTAAGATTCGCTTAAGTAACTACTTCCTAAAATACAGCTGAGATTATCATTATATAAGATTTGTTTTTTAAAAAAAAAAAATATCTTCTATTTTTTCAAATTTCAATTTCAAATGTTTATATAATAAACATGGAAAGAGATTTACAACAGTTCATCTTCTTCAAACATCAACATGCAAGAGGATTTTTAGAAAGGGATTTTGTATGGAGGGTCATGGGTTGTGTTGATTTTAGTACCTTTGTAGGTGTTGTCTTCATTGAGACGAAAATCAAGAAAAACGTTCATCGAGATTAAAATTTCATGGAGATGGGTGGGTAGTGTTGCAGAAAGGTTTTGGTATTCGCTTGGAAGGACAGGATGTGCTTCGAGGAAGAGGAAGGAGGCGTTCTCAGAGGAGGACGGTGTTGTTTGACTTCTCAAAGGAGGAAGAAGACGATGTGGTTCGATGAAGAAAACGGTCTAAAGAAGGTGGTCTAGGATGGAAAGGAAGAAGGCTGTCTCAGATCAGGTGTTGTTTTGAAGAGGAAGAAGACGAAAGAGGAAGAAGGTGATCTCAAATCACAATGTTGTTTGGAAGAGGAAGAAGACGAACTGCTTTGGGAAGAGGAAGAAAATTATTATGAACGTTCTAGAAATTTGTTACGTTTTCAAGGAAGTGAATACTTGGGTAGTGTGTGTTGTGTGTAGGTTGGTGACATGTATATTTTAGAGTTCATAGTTATTGGTAGTAGGGGTAATTTAGACAAATTAATTTATTTTAGTTATTTAAAAAAAACATTTTTGCCATTTTTGCTATTTAGAATTTTTTTTTTGCCCTTTGTCCAAATGAAACCTTTATACTTGCTATTTATCTGGTTGACCCAATAAATAATCAAACTTTAATAATGTTTTTAATTTTTTTAGGAAAATTGGAGAAAATGACAAAACGGTGGGTCACTTTGATTTTTTAGCAAAAAAGGTGGAGAATAAGATTTATGACAAACCACCAAAATTTCATGTGTAGGGTATTATGACTATTTCGAAAATGCACCTCAAATGTAATATTTCATCCCAAATTTCTTAAATTATATTTTCGTATTTTTAGAAAAATTAGTTAAAAAATAGAAAAAATCTTTTTGAATTTAAATATATAAAAACAGATTTTTTTTAATTTAAATATATAAAAATAGAAAAAAAATCTTTTTGAATTTAAATATATATATAGAAAAATTAGTAAAACTGTCATTATTCGCCCCATCTAGTGGACGAGAAGTGATTGATTGCTTCTTGAGCATATGAAGTTTATATAAAATATCATTTCTATTGAGTGATTTTTGCAACCCCTTACTTGATCACTTGGATAAATGCACATACATTAGATTTACTAAGAGAGAAGAACTTGTTGTTGTTAATGGATTCATCCTTGGAAGGACAATACAAAGATGATGATGCAATCCAATTGATCGATCTTGTTTCCAAATATCTACAATAAAAAGAAAGAGATCGACCCAATATTAAATTTGTTCTTTCAGCAGTGGCACCATTGCAAAAGCAGAAGGTAAACATTTAATATCGTAAATCCAAAAATTTATAAGATGATGTGTTGCTATGATTTTATTTGTTGTCAATCAGATGTTTTCTCAACAGTAACATGCTTGGTATCCTAGGTTGCATCACATGTATTGATGGGTTCGACAAAAAGACTTGTGGTGTTGCCAACTATGCTTTCGACACTCGAAAAAACTTAGTGTTCAGATGGATCTTACTGTTGTACACGACATATTGCTTAAAGTCGGTTACAAGGACGAGGAAGAGGCTGGAGATAGCTAGTTTGAAAATTCAAGGTATCCAAATACAAGGTATTCTACTACAATCGCCGCAAATACAAGCTATTTTACTACACGACATAGTTTGATTTTGTTAAGACTATCATAGTTTGGAAACAAACAAAAAAAAGCTATTCTACTACAATCGTCATGTATCCAAATACAGGGTATTGAAATATAATGTAGTTGTTTAGTCGATTTGCACACCTTACACTTTCTAGGATATCCTATTTGTTATACTTCTAGGATAGTATATTGTATTTGTTGCACTTGATACACTGTATTTGTTACACTTTCTAGGATACTGTATTCGTATTTGTAGGATACACTGAATTTGTTACATCATAGGATACTGTATTTGTTACACTTTCTAGGATATTGTATTTGTATTTGTAGGATGAGGACTGATAGTTATTTCTAGTTGACTATAGACTTTCTAGGATGTTTGTATTTGTATTTGTAGGATGAAAGTAATAGTTATTTTAAATATTGTGGTTTATAGGTTTTTTTTTTTATCGTAGTTGTTATTTTCGTGGTTGATAGGTTTTTTTTAAAACCTACTTTATTTTGAAAATATTATGTTTGTTTTATAGTTATTGGGTTTTTTTTAATAATAATTGTTTATAGGAATATAGTTAAGATTTGATAAGTATGATTTGAATTTTAGAAATATTATAATTTAAAAATATATTTTTTAATAGTAGTAAAACATGGGTTGTTAGGATTTGGATCTTAGATTGCTTGAAAATTAGTTAGGAGTATTTTGGTTAATCGTTAATTCATAATTAATAATTTTAAAATTCATTTTGCTATTTTTATAATTTAAAATCTTTTTTACTATTTTTCAAAATGAAAAAATTTTATTTTGCCATTTATCTTGTTGACCCATTTTTTTTGTACAAGTTGAGATGAATGATTTGAATCTGAAACCTCTTGATTTTGAGTACATACATGTGTCAATTGAACGAGGCTCTAGCGGGCAATAATGTTTTTAATTGAAGTTTGTACTATTGAGAAATTCTATTATTTTTTATTTCTCTTTTTATATATTTATCTAATATAGACTTTCTTCCTTCTAGTGTTAACTCTATATCTTATAATTTAATTCAGTGTTCTAAATATTGTGGTTTTTTTTCCTTTTTTTCTATTTTTCTCACACCCTACTTCTCATAGTTAAATCAATTAAAGATCACTGTTTTCAATAATAAATCGGAAAAATTTTAGGTAGTTTTGAAATCTATAAAACTAAGGGCTTTTTTTTTTTCATTATCAAATTATTGCTCAAGAAAGACACAATTTATATAGGTAAAAAGGGGATGTTGTCAAATTGTTATGTTTTCTTGCACTTATTTGACTTAATTGTTTCAAATGTATACCATGTTTATATCATATACAATTAGAACAATTAAAGATTTTAGGTAAGTTATAATATATACGCTATGTGTATATCTAGTTAATATTAACACATGATAAATTAGACCATAAATTAAGATAGAAAATGTCCTCTTACTATTTGAAATAAACTCATACATATTTGAAATCGAAAACAAAATGTAGAAATTAAATTTTACATATATTCGGTCTGCTCTGGCATGTGGTGTAGTGAAACTGAAGTAGGTCAAGTTGAAGTGTAAACTGACAATGGTGGTCTGGTGTCGAACTTGAAGTTTCAATTGAAGTTCTGCAGTAGTGAAGATTATCGATCGGGACTGAAGGGCAACCGTTGGCTGGCATGCGTGCTAAGGGTTGAAGACTTAAAGGTGAAGCATGAGTGTGATCGTGTCGTGTGTTGAGGATCAAAGGTGAAGATGAATGTTGAAGGTGAATGGTGGGCATGCGGTTGATGGTTGAGGGTTAAAGATGTCGATGATGAATGTTAAAAGTTTCAGGGATTCCACGTTTGTTTTATTATTCTTTTCTAATGCTCGGTCTTTTCAGGGCAACTATTCAATTTTTTTTATATGAATTGAATTGAAATGTGTTATTAATGCTAATTTAAAGAATAAAATCCACTAAATAATTAAATATTATACTCGTTTGAGAATTTCTAAATATTTTAATTATAAAATAAATTAAAATTAAAAAGAAAGAGAAGGTACATAAAGGTTAAAATCGTCCAAAATTTATGCAAAAATCTAGTTATGTAATATAATTCAAGTTTAGGATGTTTGTGAAATATTACTTGTGAAGTAGGTGAATTTCATCAATATTTCTTCTTAATTTAATATTGTGGGTTACCAATGACTCGTCTTTTTTAAAATAAGAAACTAAATGGTATTTGGTTAAAGTCTTGGGCTTAGGATGTTTTTTTGGGGGAAAGGGTGTAGGAAGCTAACGATTTCTCTGCAGTCTTTTCTCTGGGTTTGAATAATAAACACTATTGAAATTCATACGTTACATTTTTTCTAATTTATCTTATAAGTATGCATTGAAATGGTTAGGTGTTGTAAAGCATTGAAAAGATAAGTTGAATTTAATCTTAAATATTAGTAAGGCAAGTGGTAGATCAAAGGTGCAATTTTGAGCTGACTTATTTCATTTATAGAAAGACATGTAGAAGGAATTAAGTAGGTAGTTATACCCCAATACTTGTTGAATTTTGTCTGCATGCTTGATGTCTCTTACTCAGTAATGCATTCTCATACAATGAGTATTCACGAATTATTTCATGGATCAAACAAAGTTCATGAAAAAATATGTTTGAAATCACAGACATAGATGCATAAAACTTATGCGTTACACCTGAAAAAGTCTTTAGGAACTTTACAAACACTTTTGCATCATCCCAATCTTCAACAGTAGGAATATCATCCTTTGGCAAATAACTAGGGTCATGCTCCTCTAATCTGTCAAATGTCTTTTGACACTTAATCGCTTCATCCAACATAGTGAAAGTTGAATTCCATCGAGTTGGAACATCCATCGTAAGACAATTTTTTGTTGACATCTTATCTTCTTTAGCAAAAGCTTTAAATATTTGCAGTCTTGCAGGAGATGACCTAACATACTTCACAACATTTCTGATTCGAATGATAGACACATGCAAATCTTTTAAAACATCACTAACAATTAAATTAAGGATATGCACACAACATCGGACGTGAATAAATTCACCATCCAACACCAATCCATTTTTGCCTCTAAAATCTTTAACCAAATATTCAATTGCTACATCATTTGAACTCGCATTATCAACTGTTAAGGTAAAAAGCCTATCAATACCCCAACTTTCTATGCATTTTTCAATGGCTCTACCTATTGTATCTTCTTTATGATTAGCTATTTGACAAAAGTTTAAAATTTTTTTGTGCAAGTTTCAATCATCATCAATAAAATGAGACGTTATAACCATATAATTAATATTCTGCACAGAAGTCCATGTATCCGTAGTTAATCAAACTCTTTGTCCACTTCGAGTTAATGCACTCTTTAATTTTTTTTTCTTCATCATATACATTTGAAAACAATTTTTTGCAACAGCCACTTTGGATGGAATTACAAACATTGGATTTAATGTCTGACAAAATTTACGAAATCCTTCACTTTCTACAAACTTAAATGGAAATTCATCTAAGATGACTATAAAAGCAAGCAATGTTCTACAATTTTCTTGAGTGAAGGATGTAGCCATCAAACTACTTTTAGAATCTCCCTCTCCTTCAACATTATCTTCAGATTGATCGTATGCTTCTTACATTTCACTAAATGTCTTTTTAGATTAGTTGTACCATTTCTCTTCGAATTACACGTATATGTAGCCCCACAGTACTTACAACCAGCCCTAGGATATTTAGAATTACATTCTTCTACCTTTATAAAATGGTCTTATACTGATGAATGTGGTTTAATAGGTTTTCTTTTTCCTAACAATCTTACTGGACTATAACAATTTTGTTTTGAAGTTTCGTCTACAGAGAATGAAGTCATCCTATAGAAATAAAGTTTAACATAACTTATAATGTGAAAGATAATAGACACCAAAATAGAGTACCCAAAAAAAAATAACTAGCAATCAAACTTATATGCAATAACTAGCTGAAAAAATATCCATCAAACAAAGTACCCAGAAGAAACTAGCATCAAAGCACCAGTAAATTAAATAAGTTCCAACATCAAATATTGAAACAACCATGACTACAAAATCATGTTCCTGGTCTATAGAAAGCAGCACTTGTCTTAATGGAGCAAATGAAATTACAAAGAAAATATTGAAGAGATTTGTATGACCAGTAAATTAATTTGTATGACCATTTCCTGAAGCAGCTTACAGGTAAATTTGAGTCTGATTCCTTAAAATTGTATTGTTTCTGAAAGGAAGACATTTTTCATCTTGCAGCCATTTGCTCAAGGAGATGAGAAATCCAGAAACATTCAAGTGTAAGTCCATTGATTAATGCAATCTTCAGGCAATATGCTTTCTATAGCAATGGGAAATGAGGGTATAAATAAAAAAGGTTAAGGTCGAGGGGTGTTCCTGCCCAAGATAGAAGCAGGAATCTTGGAAGTAAATATGAAGAAAATTAATCAACCAAAATAAAAAGGAAAAACAAAATGAAAAGAAAATGAAAAGAAAATGAAAGTATGAACTAAGTGGGTACTGTGAATGCAAGGAAGAAATTAACTTGTGATTCCAACAAGATGTAGTTTTTCCATTCTATTTTAATCTTCTAAAATACATATTCGGCAATGTTATAAAGCAACATAAATTTTTTTCTCAATCTGAAGCCATTGCTAGGTTCTCTCCATCTCAGTTTGAAACCATTATTTTTATTTTTATTTTTTCTCAATCTCTCTAGGTTCGAGAAAGTGCAATAGAATCTAAGGAGAAAACCCAATAACCAAACCACCTTGAATAAAAGCCTTTGTTCAACAAAAATATATAACACAAAAAAAAAAGCATAACTTCAAACAAATTACACCGAATTCTTCTCTTTTTTCTTCTCTCAACATGACCCAAAATCAGAATCTTATCATGTAGTGAGTTTAAAGAGACACAGAGAGAGAAAATGGGGGGTTTGAAAATGGAAACGGAAACATACCTATGAATGAGAGAGGGAGACGAATGGGGGCATTTCAGCAAGGGCTTCAACGAACGGCGTGCGAAAGAAAGGAGATTGTCTTCGATGCGTGCAGAAAAAAATGTGTAGAAGAAAGTGTGACTTAGAGGGTAACCGTAAACCGTAAACCAAATCGAACCGACCCGATCCTATTCGGTTTGGTATTATAATAGTAATAAACCGGTCCAACTCGAATCGAACCGATCCTATTATAATAGTAAAAAAGGAAAGAATAATGTTTCATTACTTATATATCATACTTATTATAAATATTAAAATAATTGATGCCTCATTATAATGCTTAGTGTCCAATACCATGTGACATTTTTCTATTACCTCATATGTTAGTCATGTGTCATCTATTCACTCATGTTTAATGTCCATGCAATCTACCTCATGCATGCTAAATTGCTTATAAATAGTGACTTTTTGTGGACTTTGCAAGAGAGATACACATTGGTGAGAAATCCATGAAAATTGGAGAAATTGGAGGAATTTGAAAATTTTATATTTTCTTATGTTCTTAATTTATTATTTATTTTATTCTATTTTATTTATTTTAATATTATATTTTGATATTTGTGTTCTCGTTGTGCCTCATTTTTACAACACGTAATCAGCACGAGCTCTTGTCATTTTTTCCACTAAAGGTAGGTCGTAAAGGTATATCGGTTTTTTCCTACTCATTATAATTAATAAATATTATTTTACATGTTTAGTATAATTTCTAATTTAATTACAATATTTTACAATAATGTTACATTGAAAAATATTACAAAATTACAATTTCTGGTGTTTGATACTAATAGTAATAATTATTTATTATGAATGCTTGATACTGAAATGTCATAAAAATATGATCATTGGAAAGCAATTATTCTTCCTAAAGCTCGTTATAAATGGATGCACTTTAAGCTCCAAAATTTTAAATCAGTATGCTAGAGAAGAATCTTTATACATTTCATATATGCTCTTGTAGTAGCAATATCGAGAAAAATATTTTGAAAAATATCATGCACGTATCTGATGTCTTCTCGTGGATGAGTGAAATAACGAGTTATTGATTAAAAAATCATGGATTTCAGTCGACTAAAGAACCAACATTTCCTGAAGTGAATGTTGTAAATTTTAATAATAGTGGATGAAAAATTGAGAATTTTGACCAACTAGACCAACCTTATTTTCTGAAGTGAATGTTGTGAATTTAACAATTGTAATCGAGGTTGTGGCCGCAGTAAAGGAAGAAATAATTATTTTTCATGGTTGGTTGTTATAATCATCCAAATTTAAAAAAGAACCACATGAAATGATGGTCATAAAGAAAAGCTTCATAAGAAAAAGAAGAAAATGTAGAAGCAGATTTTACATATCATATTACTAATATATTTGGCTCATCCAGTATGTCAAATTTGAATGTGGTAGACTTTTTAATCTCCTGAAGAGAAAATTGACATATTTTAGCAAGTGTTTTTTTTATGATTATATAGTAATTAATATACTTTTTTTATACATAGATATATTTTAAGTTTTGTTTTTCTCACTGTAATTATTTTATTTAATGAATAAGCATGGATAATTTTCTTATGCTAAATAACTAAAAAACGGGCAATGAAGATATACGTCTGGCAAACAGTGCAACTACACACACAATATTGACAAGTAGAAAACTGACAATGTGGGAAGCAAAAGTCAATAAAATATGAGGTTCTACAAACCTAATTGAAAGATTTGGAAAAACAAATATTATTTTGCCTAGAGGAACCAAATTCAGAATTAATAATGCATTATTCTTTAGTCAATCAAAGAGAAATCTACTGAGTTTTAAGGATATACGTTGTAATGGTTATCATATTGAGACTGATAAAAAATAAGATAGAATATCTTTATATTATCTCTACCGTCTCAAATGCAACAATGACCTGAACATCATGAATCCATATATTTTTGCTATTTTGCATGTCAAATTGGGTCATTCAGAGTCTACAATGATGAGGAAAATTATTGAGAATTTCAATGGACAACCATTAAAGAACTAGAAGTTTCTTCAATCTAATGAATTATCATGTGATGCTTGCTCTCTTGGTAAATTAATAGTTAGATCATCACTAACTAAAGTGAAAATTGAATCACCTACATTCTTAGAACGAATTCATGGTTATATGTGGACCTATTAACCCACCAAATGGACCTTTTAAGTATTTCGTGATCTTAATAGATGCATCCAACAGATGGTCACACGTGTGGTTATTATCAAGTTGAATTCTTGCATTTGCAAGATTACTTGCTCAAATAATTAAGTTAATAGCATAATATCTTGATTATACAGTTAAAAACAGTCGACTTGATAATGCTGATGAATTTACATCCCAAACATTTGATTTATTGTATGTTAATTGGGATAAGTATTGAACATCTTGTAGCTCATATTCATACACAAAATAGTTTAGCAGAACCATTTAAAACGTTTGCAATTAATTGCTTGACCATTACTTATGAGAGCTGAGCTTCCTACATCTGTATTGGGACATGATATTTTGCATGTTGCATCACTTGTGCGTGTTAAGCCAGCAACTTATCACAAGTACTCGCCATTTCAAGTATTAGGCCAGCAACTGGTCATGAGCCAACACTACAAGAAAACTGTCATATAACGATGCAAAATATGCGTCACGAACAGAATTCATGAACCATATTTTACGTCCTTGTATCCACTGTCAACATAACACCTTTAACAACACCGCGAGAAACACGTCATTGTTTGTCATTTTGTGACATTTTTTTGTGTCATTATTTACTCTTTATTGTCATTTTAAGCGTGTCGTTACGTCGTCGTCGACAAAAAAAAGTGTCATAATTGAGGTCGAAATTGGATATTTTCTGTCAATTATGTGATATTCACGACACTTTATTTGCGTCACGGTTTAATTTTCAAAGACTTTAAATTTCTGTCAATATATGTTCAATTATAACATTTTTTTTTGTTACAAATTAATTGGGTACGATATATTTTTTGTGTCATTAAATTTACTTTAGCAACATGAATGTCAGTGTCATGTATTGACTATATTTGACGTTTTCTGTTTTCTGTCAAGAAATTACAATTGACGACAAGTAATTGTAATTGTCATTATTAAAAAAATAGTGTGAGCAAAGTAATCATAAAATCTAAAATGTTCTGTATATTCATAATAAAACGTTAATTTATATTTGAAAGTAAATATTTGTCCTTATACATACAAGTGAGTAGACAAATTTATTATTATATGTAGTTCTTGACCCTAGATACAAGCTGACTTATTATTATATGTAGTTCTTGACCCTAGATACAAGCTGACTTATGTGAATTATTGTTTTAATGAATTTTTGGAGGAAGATTGTGCAAAAAAATGGACGAATAAGGTTGAAGAAGCATTTCGCCGATTATGTGATGATTATTATATAAGAATGTCAATGCCAAAAGAAAAATATTCACAAACACAATCATCCACGCCTATCGAAGGATTTCGCTTTCAAAATCAAAGTAAAATATTTTCTATCTCATCTAGTGAATCTTATAAGGCGTGTGCTACTGTTCATGATAGGTTTAAACAAAGTAATAAAATAGGCCAAGATGATGGTAAAATAGAGGTAACTCGTTATCGAGATGAGGCTCGTATAGAAGAGGAATATTTAGATTTGTTAAATTGGTGGAAGGTAAATTTCTCTCGATTTAAGATTATTAGCCAAGTAGCCAGGGACATCTACAGTATTCTTATATCAACTGTGCCATCTGAATCGACCTTTAGCACTAAAGGACGAGTGTTAGATTCTTTTCGAAGTTCATTAACTCCTCAAACTGCAGAGGCACTCATTTGTGCTCAGAATTGGATTCAATCTAAACCTTTGGATGACATGATTGAAGGAATTGATGGGACTGAAGAAATTGACGAAGGTAATATGTAGTGTCATCTTTAAATTAGTACTTTTATTTAATTTTGAGTTTCATCACATCCACGTCTTTGGCCTTCATATTTTATATGTGTAGCTAAATTCATTAAGATTAGGAAGTTAAGAATCAATTTGGTAGACAAGCATGCTTCACCTTTCATTTTGTTTGACCTTTGCTAAATAATAAGCTTGAACACATCAAAAGAGTACTTCAAGTAAAGGTAGTCAACTGCTCGAAATAGTAAGTAACTTAGACCACGTGGGGCAAAGATAAGAGATAACTTAGAAATAAGCATTACATTTCAGTACATAATTTACGTCTAGAAAATGAGTATTCGTGGCATGTAGGTGCCAAAAGGATTCTTGCCTTAATTAGTAACAAGTACATGAATAAATTTCATGTTTGTTGAAGGATTCGAGAAAAGCTTCTTAACCTTGACACTTGCATAGCTTTAGGATCATTTAACTCATTACCATATCCACCTACCCACCGTATACCAACTGGGTATTGTAGTCTTTAGTATAACACATATAAAAAATTCATCCATTTAATTATCACTCATTTGTTCAAAAGAATAAGAGTTTAATTCACTGTTAGATTTACTATATATTATTTATATATATGTTGATGATTTGAGAAAAAACTCTTGAAACGATTTCAAAAGCAATAAAGTTTCTTAAAGAAAGAAATTGAGATAATAAGCTTTTGCCTTAGTTTGCAAATAGAGCATATAGCAACTGAAATCGAACATTCCTAGGGTGGGTTCATTCACTTCGTGTGGAAAATTGTATCATCTTATATAAGAAAAATAATGAAGAACTTTGGTTCCAAAGAACCATCATTTTAAGAAATAAGTGCTATTTACTAGCTTATGTACTACATGTTGTAGTATTTTTAGTAATTTTGTTACACAAATATAATATTTCTCTAAAAGAAAGAAATTGGATTAGAGTTAAATAAATGTTATGAATTAGCTTACATGGATTTATTTTATTAAATCTAATAGTGATCTAGTTGGTTGTGAAGATACAAGTTATTTATATAACCTCATACAAGCTAGATCTTAAACATGTTAGTTAGTACATGGAGAAGAATTTTTATATAATGACATTCTATGAAGCAGATTATAATAACTTCTCCTCTGAAATTGTGATGATCCATGAGAGCTAGCCAACATTGTTTTTATATGAAGATGATAAAAGCATAAAATAATGATGTCAATATTCAACAGATTTCTTCATAAGACAACACATGTATAGCCAAAATCAAAGGATGGTATATTAAAAAAGATAGAAGAAAGCATATTTCACCCAAAGTTTACTACACTCCTAATCTTGAAGAAAATGTCGACATCACTGTACAACGAATTTATTTAAGAAATAACTTGGCAAACTTATTTACAAAGACATTACCTACCATAACTTTTGAAAATTGGTGTACAACATAGAAATGTCGCAACTCAAAGATCTCAAATGATGTTTTCTTGAGGGGGAGAAAATAATAAATTATATGAAATATGTACTATTTTTTCTTTCTTAGAATTCTTTTTCTATTAGGTTTTTTATGTTCTGGGAGAATATTATAAATATTATAATAAGAAAATATATATCCATTAGTCTGATGCCTAGTGGCCTAAGAAGAGGTGTCCTATCCTCCCTACTCCACTTTTCTAATGTTAAAGTATCTTTAGTGTCCAAATATTGCCACCACCTAATTGTCATTTTCCTATAAACAGTGGCAGTACATGTATGTTGAACACACATATGGGCAGAATTCCAAAATTCTTGGAGAAAGTGGAAGAATTCATCATTTTTACTTTTCTTACTTTTCTATTTATTTATTTATTTTATTATTATATTATATTTTCTTCATATTTGTGTTTCCATTGTGTTTCTCAATTTTACTAACACTACTAAATTTCTTTTAAGATTTGTTAGAGAATTTGGAGTATTGTTTTAATTATTTTATTTGGATAATTTGATAAGTCACTCCTCCATTGGACAATTATCCAACATTCTAAGTCATATTCTATCTGTTATAGGTAATTTTGGAACAAATGACAGTTGATATCGAACAAAAGTAGAAATGGTAAAACCAAGAAAGTAACAAGATTCATGTTGAAAAAAACACCTCATACCAAAATGGTCCTAAGAGAAGAGGGTTGGCTTGAGCGATATCCTAAGCCAATGTGCTTGACCAAAGCCAAGATTGAGCCTAACAAAGTACCTAGGTCCAGAAAAGGTATGTGAGAAGTTGCTCGACCTCATGCAATAGAGATCGACCTTAGCAAAATGTCAAAACTAGAACACCCCTCACATGCCCCCAACGTAAAGAGTTTTTTTTTTTTAATTATTTTTTAATGAAGATTTGAAGAGGTGAAGGTTCATCAAGATTTGAGGTGTTTACACACCAACATGAAATGAGTTGAGTTGATATAATATATCAAATCATTGTTTGGCCTACCAACTTTAAATGTTGGTAGAGTTGAGTTCGTATATTATATCAACTCACCTCAACTCTCCTTTCTTCTCAATATTTCTAATGGGTTCACTCATCAACCACCATTGACGTTTACAATTATTACACTCCGAGAACGAAGTCGACAACTACTTTCACATGTCCAACTCCAACAACCGATTATGGGTTCCAGCAACCACCTTCGACGACAAACTCTAGTGACCAGCTTCGATGACCAACTTCGACGACCAATTTTGGGTTTAATAAGCACTTTCGATAACAAACTTGATATGAAATCCCTAGCGAATTGGAATTAGAAACCCTTTTGGGATGAGAACACTTAATTATCAATCACTAAACCCCCAAATCAATATGATTTCAACTCTAAGGATTGGGTTGGATATGAATTGCCTTAAGATCAAATATCTTAGACAAGAACAAAATTCTCACCCAAAATTTGAACACTCCACAAGATAGGATGATCTCCCACTTGAATGTTCTTGACATGCAATTCAACACATGAATTGCGAAATTCA
>JBBPDJ010028918.1:0-18674 GCA_037974625.1 Cucumis cinereus | reverse complement strand
TATTGGATTTGGGTTAATTAGACAAAAATAATCAATTACTATTTATTGAAATTGAAATAATAACTATTTATTAATAATGGTCAACGATTTACATTTACTATCTACGAGTTTTAGGATATAAAACCCAACAATTTGAATGATCTAAGTTTCATGAGTATTTTTTAATGAATACTTAAGCCAAAGATGTTTAAGAACTATTTCAGTGATTTACGAGAATTTCAGGACGAGCATGTGTATTCATGATTGAGTCCGAGGCTAGTATACTAAGTGAGCGCACACTAGAGTATTTTGCTGTCGTGAGTGCTTGATTTGCCACACCAGAGCAAAGACGTTGTGAGCGGTGACTCTGCTACAACGTAGATAGCGCTTTCGTGAGTGTTGAACTTGCTCTACTACGGTAAAGACGTTGCTGATGTTGGCTCCACTACAATGTAGATTTCGCAGTCGTTAGTGTTGGATTTGCCCCACTACGATAAAGACGTTATAGATGCTCGTCCTACTATAACGTAGTATCGCTGCCGTGAGTGTTGAGCTAGCTTCAACACGACAAAGACGTTGTTGGTACTGATCCCACCATGACGTAGTTATTGTTTTCATTAGTGTTGAGATGACTCCACTACGACAAAGACGTTGGGAGTTCTCAATTTTCTCCAATACAACGTAGTTAAAGGATTCCACATGGCTTGTTAAAGTTTTCAATTACAGAAGATTTCAGTTATGCATTGCTTTTTGAAAGATTTAGAAACACGTTGCTTTGCCAAGTTTATGATATGTTTCAGCAGTATGATATTTATGTATTTTCAAAGCATGTGATTTCTAAAGTACGTTATTTAAAGTATTTCCAAGTTTATGAATGATTTTTAAAGTATGTTGTTTATAAATTGTCACTCACTAGGCGTTAGCTCATTCTTTCATATGTTTTCTCACTTCTCAAGTAGAGATCGTGATTCTCAAGCCTGACCTATTGCTGCCTGTCATAACGAGTATGTTGGGTGGTATGGGACACCTATGAGTTCACTTATGTATGTAAGTTTTATTTACATGTTATCAGTTATTTCCGCTGCATGTTTTTCAAGTAAGATAAGTTAAGCCGTCAGTGAGTGTCGTTAAGTTAGAAACGTTACTTATTGGCTTCACGTCATCTCTTAGGCTAAGAGTAGAGGGTATGGGAGAGGGTGTGACATGAACAAAGGGTCCTACCCTCTCTATGGCACGAGAGAGATTTCAATTTATTAGTTGGACCATAAACAAGTTGTTCATTAGAGGAGCACTAGTATTTAAGGACTAAGAAGCAACCTAGGGGTAAAATGGTAATTTGATCCAGCTAGTGTTAGGGACACTTGTGAAGGACTAACTTGCTGTTATTGGTCTATATTGGTGGACACAAAAATATATATATACAGTGAGAAGAGTTCATATTTGAGTGATGTTTAGTGGAACGTACACATAGTTAACGAATATTAATTAATGTGGTTAATGAGTTTAGCCAATTAATCTCATATCGTTATATCTTCTTATCTATAGGTCCATTAGGTCCTCTTCCTAGTTTGTAAAGTAATGAGGTTAATATATCTTGGATATTATTTGAAATGTTCAAATTAACTTAGGGAATTAATATAATGTATGGCGATACATTAGAATATAGAGTTTATATATTACTTAAACTTTTGATATAAATTTTATTTTGGATGTGATTCAAAATTAATTTATGAGAGAATAAAATATTTGAATAAGTTCAAATATTGATTTAACGTGAATTAGACTCATATTAAAACTGTAGATTAAAATTTAATGCTTATATGATACCCATTAAAACTATATGTTATGAGAGAATGTTAGATGTGAATATGATTCATATCTGGATTAAATTAAATATTAGTAATTAATTAATTGAAGAATTAATTAATAGTTTAGTTTAATTAAATTTAATTAAAATTATAGGTTATGTGAGAGATATTCATTTAAATATGATTTAAATGAAATATCAATTAAATATGATTTAATTAATTATTTTAATTTAATTGTAATTAAATTAAAATAATAACTCTCTAACAAGGGAGTCATCATTTGGGAAATGTGGGAGAATTATCCAAAAAATCTCTCTAACTTCCTCTTCTTGAGTGAAGAAATTCTTTCTAGCTTCTCTTATTTTTCCAAAAAATATTCTCAAATCACGAAAAGGTTTCCACAAACCTTAAGCCTCAATTACTCAAAGAATAGGAAAGGTTTCAAGTGGTGGTGGCTTCAATTTGGTGATTGGTAGATACGACAACGAGAGTAATTTCTTTTTCCTCTAGAAATTCTATTTGTTTTATTAGAAGCATGCTTAGCCTTCATTTTACAGTAAGTTCTTTTTCCTCAGGAAATTCTATTTGTTGTATCTTTGTTATGTATGGTATTTTTAATTTTTCTATTATTTGAGTTATAGTTCTTGATATTATTTTTCGATGCTCAAGGGCTCTTATCCCTTCACATTAGAGGATCAGTTGAGACTTAAAGAACAAGATGTAATTTCGAGTGTTAAATGGTAATTTGACTCAGTCGTAATTACAAATAGCCTGTGAAAGATTGACTTGATGATTATGGTTATATCAAGTGGACACAAATATATCTACGATGAGGAGAGTGCGACTATAGGCTACAATGTATAGTCCCATTAGTTAAAATGTTGGTTAGCTAGGTAAAAAGAGTTTACCCAACTAATCTTGGATCATTGGAGCTCATGATCTGCAGGTCCTTAGGATTCTCCTGCTAGCTCACGTCAAAATAAACCTTAGAACAATATGACAGATTAATTCAAAAAATTCGGATTAGGTTAGAGAATGTAGTGTAAAAAATATTCGAAATAATTAATAGTTAGGTATTGGGAGATGAAGTAAGATATTTAAAGATGATTTAAATATCAGGACAATGAATACAAATTCATATTTGAATGCTTGGAATTTAATATGAGACATTAAATAAAGAGGGTAAAAAGGTCCGAATTAAAAAATGTCAAAATAGTTGACTATTTAACTAAGTTAAAGTGATGACCATATGTATGAAAAGACCAAAATTATAACCTTTGATCACTTTGTAGGAAAATCCAAAAAATTGTTGGATAATCCCACTAACTAAGTGGATTTATGAATAATCAACATGGTTTTGTTGTAAGGTTGATTCATAAACACTTAGCTCACTTACTGTTAATGGAGTTTGATGTGTTATTTTGTTGTTCAATCTCTTGCGCATGCTTTGCAGGTTAATTACTTATAAATAAAAGATTTTTATGAACTTATGGTTTCTTCTTTAAATTAGTTTTTGAAGAATTTATGAGATTAACCACAAAAACACATAAACTCTCAAGCTCAGTCAGTTACCTCATATTCTCTTTAAATCTATTGCACACGGCTCCCACAACCCCGTTATGAGGTCAAAGAATAGTAGAAAAGATTCACGTGGTAGTTTGAGAGACGTTTATGATAAATTTAACAAAGAAACCAAGGACATATTGAGCATCAAAGGTTGTATCTCATTTTCTTTATTTTCCTTTAAAGTGCATGATTAATGTTTATCAATTACATGTAAGTAGAGTGTTATGGATCATTAATTCTGTTGCACATTTCTTTAGTATCCTTCATTTTAAACATAACAAAGTTACCTTTAAGAATACTTTACAAAAAGACCTCAGAGGAAAGTGTTTAAAATAAATGAATAAATAAATCATTAAATAAACGATTAAATAAAACTTTAGCTCAAGGTCCTTTATTAACCATAAAAATTTTTTTCAAATAATGAAACTACCTATCAAACGTAGTGTAAAAAAACTATAAATTATGAAAACATGAAAATAAAGCAGAAGCGGCGATGTCGGCCCAAATGGCACAGTCATGGGTCTCACTTGTTCTTAGCTTTGCTTGAAAATTAAAACATAGAAAAGGTTGAGTATTAGAAATACTCAGTAAGTAGCACGCTACTGGCCCGATAGGCGAGCATGTTAACTTTTCTATCTAGGTGACACGATACATCTAATAACATATTAGTCGAGCTGATCTCGAAGAAACACATATTAGTCATAAGTGTGAACTTAAGGAACACAAAACAATCATAAATGTAGGTGGTGATCCCATGGACACCGAAACATAACAAGGGGATGTTCACAACTTAATAGGGAAGTGTTATAATCTATGTTTGAGGTGTGATCCTGTGCTATGCGATGAAATGTATAATAATGATTATGTGTTACAAGTTTTCCTAGTCGAATTCAAGTATAAACTCGAGTAGGTGCCTGGTGAATCTAGGGTCAAACACAAGAAATTTTTTTTGTTTAAGTTATGAGTTAAAGTCTTACTCTTTCGTGAAATAACTATAATTAAATGAGAGAAGTTTATTAGCGTTCTGCTAAATCTACTGTCGCACAGTTAGTATGCGATGAATGGGTGTAAATGGTAGTAAAAAACAATCTTGAAACTATGCAGGTGTTGATTTGTAGAAAAATATGCGATGAAGTAGGGTTAAGAAGTTTTCGTCTAATCCTTTGACAAACACATAAATTATTCATGCATCCACTTACTAATTAAAACAAGCATCCTTTCAGCGTCTACATGCCACAAATACTCTATTTCAAGATTTAAATGATGCAATGAAATGCTATAGGTTTGTGCTTATTTCTAAGTTTTCTTCTATCTTTGTTCAACGTGGTCTCAATCACTTACTCTCTTGAGCAGTTAACTACCTTTACTTGAAGTACTTTTTCGATGCGTTCAAGAATTTTATTTTAACATAGGTTAATCAAAATGAAGGGAATCCATGCTTACTCTACTTGATTGAATCTAACCTCCTAACTCATTGATGAATTTAGCTACTCATATAAGAAATGAAGACCAAAGATGTGGATGTGATGAAACTCGAAGTGCTCATATTGATAGTACAAGTTTGTTACAATGTCAAATTATCTACTACAATCATTGAGTATAATGGAAGTATGAACAACACAACAAAATGATAAACTATAGATCACAATTTCTTGCTCTATGAGGTTGATCAATCTCTATAAGGATTCTGGACTTAGGGATGAATGGATAGTGGAGGTGGTTTAGTAATCTAGAAAGAATTTTAGCTTGAAGGTTTTCTGTGTGCGTCTCCCCCGTCTGGCTCAGCGGCTATTTTACGCTCACTACCCACTAAGTACGTTATATGTTCTTCGGTGGTTTTTTTCACTGGTGGGTCTCAACCACGATTCGAAGATGATGCACCGCATTTGGTTTTCAATGCTTAGCTCTTAAGCGATGGACTTATTGTGTGTTCTGAACGCATCTTAGAATTCTTGCTATGCTTCTAGTAGTTTCCTCTCTTTAGCATTTCTTCATAGCATTGCCTCTAAATGTGCATTGAGAATTCTTGGGAATTGCTTAATACTAAGAAGTCATAGTTTTCTGAACATCAACGTATTGTAAACATGTGAACGCATAGTAAGCATAATGCATATTTCTAAGTATATTTAATGTGTTTCCTACTAGTTTTCCCAACTGTTCTTGATTAAAGAAGAACAATAACTTGTATTGCTACAAGTTTTCAGGAAGCTAACAGTTACCATCAGTCTAAACATGCAATATTCAACATTCATATTTTGTATCAAGTCATAAACATGTTTTAGTAATTTTTGTAACGTATCTAATAAACTTCCAGATCATTTCCAACAGTCCAACATAGCACATTATAATATCACATAGCACTTCATTCCAACACAATAGTAATATGCTTTCATGTGTAAACACAATCCTAACGTCAACTTGGTTTCGAGAGCGAACTGGTAATAAGTCCACATACCTCAATTTAGCAACAAGTTATAGTCCAAAAAATCAAGCTCCTTCGCCTTGAATAAAATCAAGTATCGAGTATAAAATCAAGTATCGACCTAAGAAAAATACCAATTTATTAATAACTTTACCATAACACTTCCAATTCAAAATCCATCTTAAAACTCCCAATTACTTACCTGAACGTCTCGTAAAACAAGAATAAACTCCATAGATAATGCGCCATTAACCTCAAAACTTCAAATTCAACCTTGAAAAATATCGTACAACCATTATTGTAACCCAAAACCCATTGGGTCTCCAAGATAAATCAAGGAACCCACAAGAAAAACACCAAGAACTCACCCAACTAAAAGATCCGGTGAGCAGTGGCAACAGAAAAAGTGCGACAACTAGGTGACAGAACGCGATAGAGACGTGAGACGAACAACACGACTACAGATGAAACACAAGACAGACGCGGGAACTTAAAGCTCCAAGTGACGACGAGGGCTGGCGTCATATCGGATTTGGGAGTCGAATCGGCGACGACGACGTGAGAAGGAAATTGATGATTGAAGGTTGCAACTTGTCGATGTGTTTGGGCTGGGCAGTTAGAGGTCACAACGCTAGGAAGAACTTCTACCTTTCTCGTTTTTTGTCTTTTAGTGTTGCACGGTTCACAAGACAACCCATTAATATATATATATATATAGACACATATATATGTCCTCAATCACCCTTTCTCTCTCTTAAACCAAAACCAAATTTTTTTTATTAATTGAACCAAAATTTACCAAATCTTCCTCAATATTCTTATCTTAAAAAATTAATCTCAAGTTGAATTATCTCCAAGAAATACCTCAATTTAAGCTTTAAATTCAAAATAACACAAAATAATTCCAAGATAAATAGATAAAAAAAATACCTAAAAATTTGGGATGTTACAGATTTGCAGAGCAGTGCTCTGATTTGTACGAGAAAATAAAGAAAATGTTACTCAAGCTTTCTCTAAAACCGAAAACTGTTTTCTTCTTTAAAAAAATCGCATACTCCCTCCACTCTCACAAGATTTCCACTTTAAATAAAATCACAATACTCCCATCACTTTCACAAAAAATCACATATCGAAAATAAAGAATAGCAGAGAAGATCCATTAGTAGTGTTTGGCTCATGTTGTGTTTTTATTTTACAAACAGGGAGAAGACTCGAAGATTTGTTTTAAAGGTAATCATTCTTCTCTCTAATTACTTGTAACATCTCGAGTTTTCAACTAAACAAGGTCGTTACTTATTCAAAACCAGTATATTTGAAAGACAAAAATAATTCAAAACAAATACTTTTATTTAATAATAACCATTGAAATCTGCACCAAAACAAAATAATATTTAGATACGAAAAATACCTAAACGGGAGCCCTAAAATAGTTTTCTAAATTGAAAAAAAATACAATAAATAAATAAAATAAATAAATGATAGCGAAACCAGAAAAACACAGTGCGAAAGTAATAGGTCTAGCGGTCTCCACCGTATGGTCATTGATTTTTTTTGTCTCATGCCAGTCTCTTTTTACCTTTGTCTGAAATACACAACACAAAAAGGATGAGTCTAAAATATATACCCAGTAAGGGACCCACTACTGGGCCCACTAGGTGAGGTTAACTTCCTATTAAGCCTCCACTCCGTGCCACACAATCCAATGACTTGGTAGGAACGTCCACACAACCCGTTGCCAGGGTCGTCCTAGCAAATCTGTGGGATCACATGAAAAAGCAGCTATCGTCGAGACACATGCCACACAAACTTGTTAACCTGACGCACGAAACACATGCCACACAAACTTGTTAATCCATCCCACAAACGAAGCACACTAAGTAGCTATTTTGTGGGATCACATGCAATTACAGTTATTGTCGGAACACATGCCACAAAGACTTGTTAACCCGTCCCACAAATGAAGTGCAATACAGTTAATAGCTAGAGTTACAAACATCATAATCCAACAGAATCTACAATCTATAAGTAAAGCAGTCACAAACATAACTACATTCCACATGGTAAAGTTAACATGCTTTACAGATTCCACATAGTTTGAAAGGGCATGCATAAACATCACACAGTTAATTATACAAAGATACAATCATCATGGCACAATATAACCAAAGAATCCAGTTGTCACATAACCAACATTCCAACCATGACATAAAGTGTTATGAATAAGGTGTCCCATAACATCCCTAAAACATAACCATAATAAACAGATCAACGACAGCAGACATTGCACAAGGCATACATGCGAGCCAATCCATCTTCCACACCTCATACACTTAAGGCGTGGATTCGGTCGAAGTATCTCTTACCTTACGCGATCAAACAAATTCCTCGGTGAGAACTCCTCAATCAATCCTAAACAAAACAAATTTAAATTAATAAATTTTTCCATAAATTTATTAATTAGATTTACCTTAAACCTTCAAACATCTCGTTACTCTTATCAATTGGTTGGCAAACTCCAACTCAGTTCAAAGTGAAATTCTACGAATTTACTCGACAAGGAATGCTCCACAATAACCTCCAAACTCAACCTACAGATAACAAATTAACTAACTATTTGCCCTTAGAATTATTAAATAAACCATATTAAACTTTTAATTTGGGTCCTTTAACAACTTACCAAACTCCATCGAAATTCCAATCAAATTCGTAGGGAAGACTCTACAATAGGGAACACCCATATTAATTCTTCTGATCAACCAAGAAAAATGTTCAATTAATCTTAACAAATTTCTCAATTTAATTTCCAATGGGTAGTCCAAAACCCATAATTTAGAACCATAAAAATCCATTCAACTCACCAAAACAAGACAAAAGGGCGACGACGGTGGTAACGGCGAGGCTCGAATTCGAGTTGCGACTTGGCGAATGGAGAAGGAAAATGATAGAGAGGGAGACGACGCAGACACGGTGCTGCGTGCAGGGCTAGCAAGACGAACTAGAGAGGACAGTGCCGCGACGCCGTGGTCAAGGAGGAAGAAGGAGAAGAGAAAGATGGTTCACGTTTTTTCAAGGAACCTTATCTCAATAGTATTTAAAAAATACTGAAAAATAATATATTAATTTAATAATAATAAAGAATATTATTATTTTAAATAATAATAATCTTATATCATTATTTCTTTCCATTTTCCCACTCCTTTCTCTTCCCTCAATAAACTCATCTTCTTTTTCTTCATTTAAAACTCACATCTCCTCTCTATTCCTATAATCTCTCACCATCCACAATTACTTTCTCCCCAACCAACACTTAATTTAAATAAATATATAACCAAATATATATTAATTTAATTCTTAAACAATTTCACCAAATACGTTTTCCAAATTCTTCCAAAATAAAAAAAAAATAACATAGACTCACAACAAAAATGAATTCAACCATAAAAATAATTAAGATAATAAAATAAAATAAACTAAACTTAATCTTTTGGGATGTTACATTACTAATGTGATAGCATGCTTATACCTTTGTATATTTCTCTGTTTTGTACGTTAACTTGTGAAACAAAATTGAGTCCACATCGAGTACATACTTCTGCACGAGTTCAATCCCATCATAATGTCAGGTGTTTTATGAAGGAGTAAAGAAACATGTAGCGGAAGCAATTGGATCTATATGCATCAATTTTGAAGATTAACATGTTTCGAAAAAGTTTAAAAAAAAAGAGTTTTAAAACTCTTACCTTTAACACTCGAAATTCTTCTTGGATTGTTGATAAATCTGATTAAGAATTTGGTTAGGACAACTTATGCGTATCACGCAACAAGATGTAGTCAAGTAGTAATATACCAAGTATCGTTCTCAAGGATCACTTTTGTTGATTTATACTTTGCTATTTTAGAATTAAAGTAACTTTAGCTAAGAAAAATTTGGAATTGGTTTAAATATCGTTCAAATTCAAATTAAACAAAGAAGAAGATAAATTGGAAAGAAATTCAATAGATAAGATGTTCTATGGTGATGAATCCATTACTTAATTCATTGATTAATAAGTTAACATTTCATGGAATTTAGTATGAACACAATGCTTAAGTCTAGAAACTTTGATCCAAGTTATTATCTTTAAAAAATAATCTTAATGATTACGAACTTCTTGAAATCAAATTAAGATGCATAATAATAATAAGCATGGTCACTATCAACTTTTACTATTCTTCTAACTATTTTTATGATAGGCTAATAGAAATTCAATGTTATAGTTCCAATTAAACATGCAATCTCTCAAATTGAACGTTTAATTTAACAATCATTGATGACCATTCAATAACAATTAAGCATAATAACATTGAAAAGCATATAGTTCAACAAATTCCATGAAAACAGTAAAATATCAATTCAAATGTATAAGTAATTTTATCAACACCCTAAAATTTAAGAAGCCTAGCCACTCATTGTTCTAAGTGTCATAATCTCATATAGAAATATTAAAAAAACAGTAAAAACCTTTAAGGACACCGTGATGATCAACTCGATACATAATTGGACTCCAAATAAATTCTCGCACTCTTTAACTATTTTTCACTTAAAAGAAGAGAAAATGGACTAGAAGAGGGAAAATACTTGTAGGAATGAGATAGGAAGAAGGATGATTTTAGAGTGAAATTGAAGGGCTATTTATAGTTGTTGTAGAGGAGGTAGAGTCACGACGCTATGGATAAAGTTGCGACGTTAGTTGAATATTCCACCTCCCGCATTAGTCATCTGCTACAGCCCATGTTGGTCTGTCTGCTACAGAGGGTCGCGACGTTGACCACCTGATGCGCCACCTACCGCACGCGTCGGAAACATCTCACCACCTTCTGACGTTTGGGTGGCATCACAACGCTTGGGATAGCATTGCGACGTTCCTCGTCTTCAGGGGTATTTTTGGAATTTTGCCTCTTTTCTTCATTGTTTCTTCAAATTTACTCGATTTTGTATGATTTTTTTTTCTTTTGCTCCCAATCGATAAATTATCCACAATTTTTTTTAGAAACACAAGTAAACACATTTAATCTAATAAAATTAACTCTAAATAAGAAGTAAAAATAAGCACATTTTATTCGCTTATCAACCACCACAAAGATCTTTCCTATTATTTGTAGGACTTAGAACTAGATGGTGGGATCTAATTTGTGATTAATTTGAGAAATTTTTGAGTTGAGAAGAGTTGGTACCAATGTAGAAATTCAGAAAAATCCACAATGATTCATTCGTCGTTCATCAAATTAATCTACACAAATATTTAACTAATTTACATGCAAATAAAAATTGGTCATTACTTTGATACTTTAACAAGCTTTAACTTGGTAGATTTTGTGGAAGAACGTAAAATGAACACCTATTTCAAGCCTGTAGGTTGTTCACCATTTCACTAAATGTTGGATATGTTATAATATATATCTATATTGGCCCTTAATTGTAATTCCACATATTATCTAGGATTTCTACATTCTCTATATACACGTATCTGTACCATGACTCTAAGTGAAGATATAGAAAATACTTTTTTCTCGAATCACTTGTTTACATGGTATAGCCACTATGTTTTGTTTAGGGTTTGAGGAGAAAATATTCGCATGACGGTTTCGCTCTCCTTAGGGTTCAACTTTAAGGTCATCTTCAAGTGGCCGTTTGTCGACACCGTCCATCTATCGACACCGTCCATCTGAGAGGAAGCATCGCCACTGTTCGCCTTCGTTTGGACTCAACGTCGGCCGAAAACAACCACACGTGAGATTCACGCGTCGCCGAATCACTATACCGTACATCCTCACACGCCGACACGTGGGGGCACGTGAGACTGTCGTTCTCACTTTCGTCTTTTGAGCTTGTCTCGAAACTGTTTTTTCGACCAGTCTGTGAAGTTTGGGTCTGTGATTATTTCTTTGTTCCGACCAGTACACATTTTTTTTGTTATCCTAATTTGTTTTGTTGCGATTCTGATCTTTCATTGGGGTGTGATTTAGTTTGGTTTGGTTTATTTCATTTGTGTACGATTTGATCATCATCCATATAGATGAAATAAAGAATCTAGTGGTGTCGAATGTAATTCCCTTAGCGTCCAAGATCATGGAACATAAACTAAATGGATCTAATTATTATGATTGGCGTCGAAAAATCGTCTTTTATTTGTGAAGTACTGATATGGATGATCATATGACTGAAGATCCCCCCACTGATGCGAAGCGGAAGAAGGACTGGCTTCGCAATGAAGCTCGTCTTTATCTTTAGATAAAAAATTCCATTGACAGTGAAGTCATTGGATTGGTTGATCATTGTGAGTTTGTTAAGGAACTTTTGGCATATTTAGAGTTCCAATATTCGGATAAAGAACAAGTCCATAGAATGTTTGACGTTTGAATGCAGTTCTTTCGTGTCGAATAAAAAGTTGAATCTGTTACTAGCTACTTTATGCGCCTTAATAGAATAGCTGTCGAGTTTGCTTTGTTATTACCCTTTAGTGCAGATGTTAAAGTTCAACAAGCTCAACGCGAAAAGATGGTTGTTATGATCTTTTTGCATGGCCTCTCACTCTGAATTTGGAATGGCCAAGGCATAGATTCTATCTGACTCTAAAATCCTGTCATTGAACGATGCTTTCACTCGTGTCCATCGCATTGAAAGCTCTCAATCTCCTGTGCCTACTCCTATTCCTCAATCCAGTAGCGCTCTTGTTAGCAAGAACCATACCTCAAGGGTACCTCGAGGGATGGATCATACCTTTTAGAAGAATAGGTATGATCATCGCAAATCCGATTTTACAGAGATTGTATGTAACCACACAGTAAGTCTGGTCACTTGAAACGTGATTGTTGAAAGTTGTTGTAAAAGAATAATCAACGTTCTCAGCATGCTCAGGTTGCTTCTATGAATGATATGACAGAGCAGTCAGTTACTATTTCTACAGACGAGTTCGCTAAATTTCACATTTACCAAGATTCATTGTGAGCAGCATCTTCCTCTGCTCCGATAGCATCTAATGTTGACACATGTAATACCAAATGTCTCCTTACATCCTCTACCAAATGGGTTATAGACTATGGTGCCACAACTCATATGATAGGTAATTCTTACTTATTTTCTAGTCCATTGTCCCCTGCCCCTTTCCCCTCTGTTCTTGGCTCTGGCACTATTCCCCTTATCCCATCTTTGTCTTTGTCTTCTGTCTTACATTTGCCTAACCTTTCCTTTAATTTAATTCCTATTAGCCAACTTACTCACGACCTTAATTGTGTTGTTTTTTCCTTTCCTAATTATTGATTGTTTCAGGATAAGGTGACGAAGAATATTATTGGTAAAGGATATGAGTCAGACGATCTTTATGTCTTTGATCACCAAGCACTACAGGGTGTGACATGCTCTGTTGTTCCATCTCCATTTGAAGTTCATTGTCATTTAGGTCATGCATTTTTGTTCGTGTTGAAGAAGTTTCATCCAAAGTTTCGATCTTTGTCCTCTTTGAATTGTTATTCGTGTCAATTTGCTTAACTTCATCGCCTTAGTTCGAGTCCTCGAGTTAATAAACGAGCAAATGCTCCATTTGAGATAGTTCATTCCAATATTTGGGGTCCTTGTTCAGTTGTGTCTCAAACAGGTTTTCATTATTTTGTTACTTTTGTTGACGATTATTCTTGTCTGACTTTGTTATATTTAATGAAAAATCATTATGAGTTACTATCTCTTTTTTGTGCTTTTCATGCTGAAATTAAAAATCAGTTTAATGTTTCTATCAAAACTTTACGCATAGATAATGCTGGTGAACACTTTTCTCATGTGCTTGGCACTTACTTGTGTGAACATGACATCATTCCTGAACCTTCATGTGCAGACACTCCATCCTAAAATGGAGTTGCTGAACGGAAAAATAGGCACTTCTTGAAACTCCACACGCTTTATCGTTTCAAATGCATGTTCCAAAGTCTTTTTGGGTTGCTGCTGTTTTCACTGCTTGTTTTCTGATTAATAGAATGTCTTCCTCTGTTCTTAATGGTGAGATTTCTTATCATGTTCTTTTCCCTACCAAATCTTTGTTCCCTATTGCTCGAAAAATATTTGGTTGCGTTTGTTTTGTTAGAGATGTTCGACCTCATCGTACAAAGTTAGATCCAAAATCTTTGAAATGCATTTTTTTGGGTTACTCACACGTTAAAAAAGGTTATCGTTGCTATTTGTGTACTCTTAACAGGTATCTTGTCTCTCCTGATGTTACATTTTTTGAGAATATACCCTTTACTTCATCACCCTCGAGTCCGTGTCAGGGGAGGATGATGATCTCTTTATATATGAGATTACCACTCCCACATCGTCATCTCCTTCTTCTTCATTTGTGCCTCCTACCCGTCCATTGCCTTCTCGAGTCTACTCAAGACGAGCTTTACAACATCCCTCAGACTCATGTCTTCCACCAATACCTTCTTTATCATGTGATCCAGAACCGAGTGATAATCTTTCTATTGCTCTTCTCAAAGGTAAACGCAAGTGTACTTACCCTATTTCTTCATTTGTTTCATATCTTCACTTGTCTTCTCCCACATATGCTTTTATTACTTCTCTTGATTCCACATCTATTCCTAACACTGTTCATGAAGCTAGCTGACGTCGTGCAGTGATTGAGGAGATGACTTCTTTAGATGATAATAGTACTTGAGATTTAGTGTCTCATCCTGCAGGTAAGAAGGCCATTGGGTGTAAATGGGTGTTTGATGTAAAGGTTAATCTCGATGGATCAGTGGCTCGATTAAAAGCCCGTCTTGTTGCCAAGGGTTACGCCCAAACCTATGGCATTGATTATTTGAATACTTTTTCTTTAGTTGCCAAATTAACTTCCATCTGACTTTTTCTTTCCATGGTTGCTACCTATAACTAGCTTTTGCATTAGCCTGATATCAAAAATGCTTTTCTGCATGGTGATCTTCAGGAGGAGGTTTATATGGAGCAACCACTTGGGTGTGTTGCTCAGGAGGAGAGTGATAAAGTATGTCATCTTCGAAAGTCTCTGTATGGTATGAAATAGAGTCCACGTGCGTGGTTTGGTAAGATTAGTCAAGCTCTTGAATGCTTTGTTATGAAGAAAAGTACACCTGATCATTTTGTATATCTGGTATATCTTTTCTCAAAACTTTCCTTCAGGGTAAATTTCATACAAATGATTTGGGACAGTTGAACTATTTTTTGGGTATTGAAGTGATAAGAAGCAAGAAGGGTATTTATTTGTCTCAACAAAAATATGTACTTGATTTGTTGTCTGAGACAGGAAAACTAGGAGCCAAACCAAGCAGTACTCCAATGATACCAAATCAGCAACTTGCTAAAGAAGGAGAATTATTTATAGATCCTGAGAGATATAGAAGATTAGTTGGGATATTGAACTATTTAACAAAGATACGACCAGACATTGCTTATTCTCTAAGTGTTGTTAGTCAGTTCATGTCTTCTCCTACAGTGGATCATTGAGCTGCAATAGAACAAATCCTATGTTATCTGAAAGCTGCTCCTGGACGTTGAATCTTATATAAAGATCATGGACATACGAGAGTTGAATGTTTTTTTGATGCTGATTGGACTGGATCTCGAGAGATAGAAGATCGACTTCTGGATATCGTGTCTTTGTAGGAGGTAACTTGGTATCATGAAAAAGTAAGAAACAGAAAGTTGTTTCTCGTTCGAGTGTTGAGTCAGAGTATAGAGCTATGGTCCAATCTATGTGTGAAATAGTGTGGATACAACAACTATTATCTAAGATAGGCTTCGGTGCTACAGTGCCAACTAAATTATAGTGTGATAATCAAGCTGCACTCCACATTGCATCTAACCCAGTGTTCCATGAACGGACAAAAACTTATTGAGGTGGATTGTGACTTTATTCGCGAAAAAATACATGAAGGGTTGGTGTCCATAGGATATGTAAAGATCGGAGAACAATTAGGAGATATTCTTACCAAAGTTGTAAATGGAGCAAGAATAAACTACCCATGTAACAAGTTGGACATGATTGACATATTTGCTCCAGCTTGAGGGAGAGTGTTGTAATTGTTGGGTCTTATGTCCTAAAACTAGTAGATAGTAAATGTAAATAGTCGACTGTTATTAATAAAGAGTTATTATTTCATTTTCAATAAATAGTTATTGATCTTTTTTTGTCTAATTAACCCAAATCCAATAGACTAACATCCTAAGCTGTTTTATGAGTCTTGAACATTATTTGGAAACATACAGGGATCAATGTTTGAGATACTACTTAAAGGGTCTATAGTATAAGGATAAGGTTGGGTGCCTTATCCTGGTAACACTATGAATACGGTCCACTTTGTATTTTATACAAACACAATGATCCAATGTGTTCGTGTAGATGACACGCGTGTGAGGGTATCCTATGTAATGAGTTTGCATAAGACTAAACCACGAAATAGTAACCACTAGATGTAACCTCGTTAACTAGTTAGGTTTCTATTTCAAATATGATGACCTAGGCAACTTAGTTTTAATCCTGAGTGTATTATGAACTCCTGTTCACGAGGAATTGTCCTTTGATTTGTATGGGTAAGAGTGACCAGTTTGTCGACTCAATAAGCCTACCATTTTGGGGACAAGACCGAGGGGTGAGCTGGAAACATAATCACACAAGATGGAATTCACTTCTTTCGGACTTTAGGATAAGTAGATGAGTATTCCCTTAATTGGTGTCTTCGTAACTCAAACAAAGGGTTCTATCCTCTCTATGGCACGAGAGGAATTTCTGCTTATTGGTTGGACCATAAGTAGGTTGTTCATTAGAGGAGAACTTGTATTTAAGGACTAAGAAGTAATCGAGGGGTTAAACGATAATTTGATCCAGCTGGAGTTACGAACACTTGTGAGGGACTAACTTGCTGTTATTGGTCTACATCTGTGGACACAGAAATATATCTACAGTGAGAAGAGTTCAGTTGTGAGTCTTTAGTGGAGTGTACACACAGTTAACGAATATTGATTAATGTGGTGAGTGAGTTTAGCCAATTAATCTCATATCGTTGTACCTTCTGATCTGTCCATAAGGTCTCCTTCCTAGCTCGTAAAGGGTAATGAGGTTTAATATATCTTAGATGTAATTTGAAATGTTCAAATTGACTAAGAGAATTAATATAATGTATGGTGATACATTATAATATAAAGTTTATGTTTTTTTAATTAATTAAACTTTATATTATAAATTTTAATTTTGGATATGATTCAAAATTAATTAAATAGAGAATAAAATATTTGAATGAGTTCAAATATTGATTTAATGTGAATCAAATTCATCTTAAAACTATAGATTAAAATTAATGCGTATATGATACACATTAAAACTATAGGTTATGAGAGAATTTAATATTTGAATGTGATTCAAATATGGATTTAATTAAATATAAGATATTTAATTTAGAAATGAATTAATTAGAGAATTAATTAATAGTTTAGTTTAATTAGATTTAATTCAATTAGATTAAACTAAAACTATAGGTTATATGAGAGATATTCATTTATATATGATTTAAATAAAATATTGATTAAATATGAATTAATTAATTTTAATTTAATTTAATTTTAATTTAATTAAAATTAAAATTAAAATTAAATAACTCGCTTATGGGTGTTTGTTTTTTAAGCGTGGAATGCTCGCACGTTTTCCCAATTTTTTCTTTAACCTGAAGAAGGGGAAGAGCAGAACAGTTTTGAAAGTGTGTTTGAAACCCTACGTCTGAATTGCAGAAGGTCTGCAGAGAAAAAAAATCTCTCCCAATATTTTCTCCAAAAAATCCTCAAAGTAAATCACTGTTGGTTCCCACAATCATTCAACCTCAATTACTTAGAGAATAGGAGAGGTTCCTAGTGGTGGTGACAACACTTTGGAGTTTGGTAGAATTCAGAGTCTTCAACGAGGGTGAGTTTTTGTTTCTGTAGCTTTGTTTATAAAAATCATGCTTAGCCTAGAATATTTTTGTAATTTTTCTTTCCAATGTATTAGTATTTTAATTTTTCCCAAATTAAAATTGTGAATGGTCTTGTAATTCTTCCGCTGCGATGAGTTTTTATCCCATCAATTGGTATCAGAGCCATCTCAATTTTTTATTGGAAATTTTAAAATTTGCATTGGTTTTAGGGTGGGTACTGCATTGTGAATGTAAATTTGCAATTGAATGGTTTTCTGTAATTTTTGTCATAGATTTATAGTTTTGATATGATCATATGTAAAGGTCCCTGCGTTTTTTGGCATTTTTTCTTTAAATCTTGTATTTTTTATTCTGTATATGGATTCGTGGTTTTTCTCTGATAAAATCGATACCAAATTCGCCCAAATCGTACCACCGTCGACGAAGGTACAACCATTTTTCCATACGGTATAAGAAAATTTCGAAAAAAAATTACTGCTGCAAGGTTGAAGAAGGGCTGACGTCAGTGAAACTAGGGTTGACGTCACACTGACGTCAACAGAGGTCAGCAGGCACGACTCAAACGGCTCGGAAGGTTGGCGGTTGCTCGGGGCAGCTTAGGCTCAATTTTGGGCCTATTAAAGTTGTTTTGGGTCGTTTTGTCGTTTTTTGGACTAGTTCATGATTATTTTACCCGATTTGAAGCTTTGAAAGCTGCTTTAGGATAAATTTAGCTAAATTATTGTATTTTTTGCTTTAATTTATCCTAGGAGCCAAAATTTACAAGTTCAATTGTTGTTTAAATGCTTTATGGATGTCATTTAGATAAACTCCACCATAGGTTAAGCATGTTCATGCATTTTTATATATTATAATTATTATAATGTATGGTATTAATGCATGATAAATTAATTTCATGAGTTATTTAATATATGTTGATATATTAAATATATGAAATTGAATATGTA
>JBBPDJ010028907.1:0-18689 GCA_037974625.1 Cucumis cinereus | reverse complement strand
ATTAAACTAGAGCTCACCACATTTGTACAACTCCCACTGTCAATCACAACACTACATGGTACAGTTTGTACAAGGCAACGTGTATGAAAAAGATTCTCTCTCTGGTTCTTCAAATCATCCTCCTTCATGTGTGTACTTAAGGCTCTTCTATTGACTAAGGGCAATCATGAAGTATCTTCCACTTCCTCTCCTTCTTCGTCACTCATTAAATTTTCTGGCTCTGCATCATCTTCACTCACATCACTGACTATCTCTCCTCCTCTAATAATCATTGTCTTCTTATTAGGACATTCCTGTGCCCCACTCTTTGACACTTCCAACACTTAAGGTCTCTATTTCTACCTGTGGGTGCCTCCATTTTTTGTTTTGTTTTTTATGAAGATTCTGCTTTATCTTTAGGCTTATCACTTCCTATCTTTGCTTAAGTTTAGAATCTGTAGATTTGTCACCATACTTCCAAGAAGTTAAATGGTAAAAATTTTTAGAAGTGAACCTGGATTTGCGTCTCTGTAGCTGCTTTTCAACCTTTTCTGCAAGATGCACTAACGTCTCCATATTCTCACACTCTTGCAGTTCAACACGTTCTGCCACATCAATATTTAATCCATGAAGGAATCTAGCCATAGTGTTCTCTTTCATCCATATCCAATCTTTCCATCAACATCTCCATTTCCTTGTAATAATCATCTACACCCTTACTCCCTTGGCGTAATGCCTGTAGCCGTTATGCACAACCTTTCAAGTAATGTTTTGGCACAAATCGACTCTTCATGAGCTCTCTCAATTCAACCCACGTCTCCACTAGACCCTCATGTCGTCTCCTCCTCTTAGAACATACCTTATCCAACCATGTTTGTGCATAGTCCTTAAAATGTGTGATGGAGATAGTTACCTTTTTTCTCTTCAGAGAGATCATTACCGCGAAAGATATGTTGTGCCTCATGTTTCCATTAGAAGAAGTCTTCAGGATTCGATGTACCATGAAATTTTAAAAATTTAACTTTAATGTTTCCAAAACTCCGATCTCCTTGGTTGTTTTCTCTTCTACCTTGCGACCTCCTATTATGAAAACTTCCCCTTCCTCTCGGGCCATGTCGCTCCCCTCTCCTAGGCTCATCTACAACAGGATTAGAGTCGGATTCATTTTGCTCTGATACTTCGTCCTCCTCAAAATCCCTCACAACCTTTCTCCTTACTTCATGTATTTCCCTAGCTTGAAACCTTTGTTCTATTCTTTCCAACCTCGCATTGAGTAAGGTCTCTAAGCGTTGCATGACTTCCTCATTTAATCCTCCTTGTAACTCCCCCTGTTGAACACCTTTCGTTACCTGCCATTGTTGCAAAACGGAAATAAGTGAAAGAAAAGTGAACCTTACAATCACTCCCTCACGTGTTTTCCCTCGTTAGATGATGTTCACTCATGTTTATACTCAAATTGTATCTCTCTCAGAAATATGAACTCTTTGGGTGATAGCCAAGATTTTGCAACCAAGCTCAAAAGAGCAAGCCAACAACAAACAAAGCAAAAATGCCTGTAAAGTGTCCAACTCAAACAAAGATCCAGTTGAATGCAATAAAAGTGAAAACTAGAAAGCAAGAACCTAATGTTCGAGATTCAACAAACTAGACAAGAAATAAAAATATGATATTTAGAATTAAGAACCTAATATTTAAAATTCAAGAATTATGCAAGATGAACAAAGAAAAGCAACCTACTAGACAAAATAATGATAAAAAGAAACAAAAAATTAAGAATAGAATCCAACGTCACTAATTTTACCCAAAATTGAATTCAAAAAGTCAACCAATTGCCTGTAAAAAAAAAAACTATTAATTTTCTTATAAAAGATAAGCAATTTAAAACCTATGAAAATTCAACAGCTTAATTGAAGTGTCTGCTTGACGTGCTTCAAATTTTGTTTTCCTTTTTTTAAAACAACAGATAGTATGCAGGTTTATTTATTTATTTATTTATGTTTTCTTTTCTTCTATTATTTTTCCTTCTTCTTCTTCCTATTGTACGACAATAGCTTTTTTTTTTCAATTCAATCAAAAACAACAAACAACTTAAAAACTAGACTTTAATCAAGAAAGCGATAAACATATACTCAATCTAGAGCCTATACTCTGATACCAAATGATATGGAAATCCTAGGATTTGTAATTTAGAAACCTAATTGGTGAACCTCTAATAACAAATTCTAAAACCCCCAAATCAATTTGACAAAAATCCAAGGAAAAAAAATTAGATTTGGATTACCCTTTGAACGAAGACCAAGAGATATGGAGAACTAGTTCTTCACTCCAAGTTCGAACACTCCACAAGCAAGATGATCAAACTTACTTGAATGTTCTTGGCTTGCAACCCTAAATAAAGAATTGCAAAAAAGCGGCGATGAGAGTCTGTCATCTACCAAAGAATTTTCATTCATAGAAAACCCTAAAACTTTAATTATCAAAAACTCTCCTTAAAACAACATAAAGGCAAGGCTTAAATAGCCTCCCAATAAAACACTAATTCAATGGGAAAAGACTAAGTTATCCCTTTTTAAAAAGTTATTAAAAAAAGATAAAAAGATAAAATTGAAAAAGATAAAAACTGAAAATTATTTAAAATACATCATAATTATTAAATAAACCCTAATTAATAATTTGATGCTTGTGTGGATCTTATCATCGTCTCCTTCTTTTGAAGGATTCATCCTCGAATCTCAATTGATTCCATCTTGTAGCGTCAACTAATTCCAATTATAAATTTTTTGATCAATTGTTGTGGTCGAATCTCTGCAACTGAGTTCACCTCCTCTTGAATGTGAGAATTTAATGCTAATTGTAGTTTCTTGGCTCTTGAACGTGTGATTGGTCTTGCAGGTAACACAAGGTTGTCCTGGTTCATATCAATTCCCTTTGGTATTTTCGTCCTACATCCCGTAGTTCAGGGATTCTTGCCTCATAATGCGCGTTTATGACCCTAAACATCTCTCTGACCCATATGCATGAACTATATAGGTCGCGAAGAGAGAAACTTGAGGTAGGACTAATGTGCGGACCAAAACGGACGAAAATCCACCAGTCCTATAGCTTCCGAAAAATGGACCCCAAAGTTTTTCCTAAAATGCATTTCTAGCTATAAAACGGGCTCACTTGGAGAAATTTTTAAGTTTTTCCCAAAAATAATTTACCAAAGACGTCCCAAACTCGGTTTCTGCTTTGGAGAACAAAGGGACCAGCAACGATTTTTCTTTGGTGTTTTTCTCCTACACCCAATAGTTCAGAGATTCTTGGCTCAGAAATGTGCGTCCTTGACCCTAAACATGCCTCTAACATATCTGCATGAACTATATAGGTCGCTCAGAGAGAAACTTGAGGTAAGACTAATGTGCACCAAAACGGACGAAAATCGACCAGTGAAATAGCTTTTTAAAAATGGACCAAAGTTCGACCTAAAATACATTTTTAGGTACAAAATGGGCTCATTTATAGAAATGTTTAATTTTTTCCCAAAAAAAACGACTAAAGAGGTCTCAGACTCAGTTTCTTTTTTGGAGAACATAATGACCTGAAACGATATCCCTTTGGTATTTTGATCCTACACCCCATACTTTAGGGATTCTTGCCTCAGAAACATGTGACCATGGCCCTAAAAATGTCTCCAACACATTTGCATGAACTTTATAGCTCGCAAAGGGAGAAACTTGATGTAGGACTAATGTGCAGACCAAAAAGGATGAAAATCGACCAGTGGTATAGCTTTTTAAAAATGGACCAAAGTTCGACCTAAAATACTTTCTTAGGTATAAAATGCGCTCATTTGGAGGAATGTTGAGGTTTTTCCAAAAAATAAACGACCAAAGACGTCCCAAACTCAGTTTCTGCTTTGAAAAACAAAATGACCTGTAACGATTTGCATTTGGTTTTTTCGTCCTACACCCCGTAGTTCAGAGATTTTTGCCTCAGAAACGCGCGTCAATGACTCTAAACATGTATATAACACATTTTCATGAAATATGTAGGTCGCGAAGAGAGAAACTTGAGATAGGACTAACGTTCGGACCAAAACAGGCGAAAATCCACCAATACTATAGCTTTCAAAAAATGGACCAAAGTTCGACCTAAAATTCATTTCTAGCTATTAAACAACCTCATTTTTTTGGAGTAATTTTTAAGTTTTTTTCAAACATAATTTACCAAAGACGTCACAGACTCTGTTTCTGTTTTTGGGAACAAAGTGACCAGAAACGATTTCCCTTTGGTATTTTCGTCCTACACCCCATAGTTCAGGGATTCTTGGCTCAGAAATGCGCATCCGTGACCCTAAACATGTCTCTGACACATTTGCATGAACTATATAGGTCGCTAAGAATGAAACTTTAGGTAGGACTAATGTGCGAACTAAACCGGACGAAAATCAACTACTGGTATAGCTTTCTAAAAATTTACCAAAGTTCAACCTAAAATATATTTCTAGGTATAAAATGTGTTCATTTGGAGGAATGTTGAAGTTTTTCCCAAAAATAAACGACCAAAGACGTCCCAGACTCACTTTCTGCTTTGGGGAACCAAATGACCTACAACGATTTACCTTTGGTATTTTCGTCCTACACACCGTAGTTCAGAGATTCTTGCCTCAGAAACGCGCATCCATGACCCTTAACATGTCTCTAACACATTTGAATGAACTATATAGGTCGCGAAGAGAGAAACTTGAGATAAGACTAACGTATAGACCAAAATGGACGAAAATCCAAATTTTGGCCTAAAATGCATTTCTAGCTATAAAACGGGCACATTTGGGGTAATTTTTAAGTTTTTCCCAAAAATAATTTACCAAAGACGTTCCATACTCGGTTTTTTATTTGGGAAACAAAGTGACCTGTAGCGATTTCCTTTTGGTACTTTCGTCCTACACCCATAGTTCTAGGATTCTTGGCTTAGAAATGCGCGTCCTTGACCCTAAACATGTTTCTGACACATTTGCATGAACTATATCGGTCACTAAGAGTGAAACTTGAGATAGGAGTAACGTGCGGACCAAAACGAACGAAAATCAACTAGTGTTATAGCTTTCGAATGGACCAAAGTTTGGCCTAAAATGCATTTCTAGCTATAAAACTAGTTCACTTGGAGTAATTTTTAAGTTTTTCTCACAAATAATTTACCAAAGACGTCCCAGACTAGGTTTCTTCTTTGGGGAACAAAGTGACCAGCAACGATTTCCCTTTGGTATTTTTGTCCTACACCACATAGTTCAGAGATTCCTGGTTCAGAAATGTGCGTCCTTAACCTTAAACATGTCTTAGACACATTTTCATGAACTATATAGGTCGCTAAGAGTGAAACTTGAGGTATGACTAATGTGCGGACCAAAACGGACGAAAATCGACTAGTGGTACAGCTTTTTAAAATGGAATAAAGTTCGCCCTAAAATGCATTTCTAAGTATAAAATGGGCTCATTTGGAGGAATGCTGAAGTTTTTCTAAAAAATAAATGACCAAAGACGTCCCAGACTCAAATTATACTTTGTGGAACAAAATGACCTGCAACGATTTTCCTTTCATATTTTCATCTTAAACCTGGTAGTTCAGGACTTTTTGCCTCAGAAACACATGTCCATACGCCTAAACATGTCACTGACACATTTGCATGAACTATATAGGTTGAGGAGAGAGAAACTTGAGGTAGGACTAATGTGCGAACTAAAATGGACGAAAATCCACCAGTACTATGGCTTTTGAAAATGGACAAAAGTTTGGCCTAAAACGCATTTCTAGCTATAAAACGGGCTCATTTGGAGTAATTTTTAAGTTTTTCCCAAACATGGTTTACCAAAGACGTCCCAGAGTGGGTTTCTGCTTTGGGGAACAAAGTGACCAGCAACGATTTTCTTTTGGTATTCCCGTCCTACACCCCATAGTTCAAGTTTCTTGGCTTAGAAATGTATGTCCTTGACCCTAAACATGTCTCTGACACATTTGCATGAAGTATATAAGTCGGGAAGAGTGAAATTTTAGATAGGACTAATGTGCGGACCAAAATAGACGAAAATTGATAAGAAGTATAGCTTTTTAAATATAGACCACAGTTCGACCTAAAATGCATTTCTAGGTATAAAATGGGCTCATTTGGAGTAATTTTTATGTTTTTCCCAAAAATTATTTACCAAAGCATCCCAACTCGGTTTCTACTTTCATGAACAAAGTGACCCGCAACGATTTCCCTTTGGTATTTTTGTCTTACATCTTATAGTTCAAGGATTTTTGGCTCAGAAATGGTTGTCCATGATCCTAACCATGTCTCTGACACATTTGCATGATTTATATAGGTCGCTAAGAGTAAAACTTGAGGTAGGACAAATGTGCGGACCAAAACGAACGAAAATCGACCAGTGGTATAGCTTTTCCAAAATGGACCAAAGTTAGACTTAAAATACATTTCTAGGTATAAAACAGGCTCATTTGGTGGAATCTTGAAGTTTTTCCAAAAAAATGAACGACAAAAAATGTCCCATAATAAGTTTCTGCGTTTGGAGAACAAAATGACCTCCAAAGATTTCCCTTTGGTATTTTCCTCCTACACCCCGTAGCTCAAGAATTCTTGCCTCAGAATGCGCATCCATGACCCTAAAACCTGTCTCTAACATATTTGCATGAATTATATAGGTCGCAAAGAGAGAAATTTGAGATAGGACTAACGTGTGGACCAAAATGGATGTCTAGCTATAAAATGAGTTTATTTGGAGTAATTTTTTAGTTTTTTTTCAAAAATAATTTACCAAAGACGTCCCAGACACGATTTGTTGTTTGGGGAACAAACCGACAAGCAATGATTTCTCTTTGGTATTTACGTCCTACACCTCATAGTTCAGAGATTCTTAGCTAAAAAATGCACGTCCTTGACCCTAATTTGCATAAACTATATAGGTCGCTAAGAATGAAACTTGAGGTAGGACTAATTTTCATGAACTATAAATGTCGGGAGGAGAGAAACTTGAAGTACGACTAACGTTCAGACCAAAACGGACGAAAATCCACAAGTACTATAGCTTTCAAAAAATGGACCAAAGTTCGGCCTAAAATGAATTTGTAGCGAAAAAACAAGCTCATTTGGATTAATTTTTTAGTTTTTCCCAAAACTATTTTACCAAAGGCGTCCCAGACTCGGTTTCTACTTTGGTGAACAAAGTGACCAACAACGATTTTCCTTTGGTATCTTCGTCCTACACCCCATAGTTCAAGGATTCTTGGCTAAAAAATGCGAGTCCTAGACCCTAAACATGTCTCTTACACATTTTCATAAACTATATAGGTTGCAAAGAGTAAAACTTGAGGTAGCACTAACGTGGAGACCAAAACGAACGAAAATCCACCAGTATTATAGCTTTCTAAAAATGGACCAAAGTTTGGCCTAAAATGCAATTCTAGTGATAAAACATGCACATTTGGAGTAATTTTTAAGTTTTTTCCAAAAATAATTTACCAAATATGTCCGTGACTCAGTTTCTGCTTTGGGGAACAAAATGACCAGCAACGATTTTCTTTTGGCATTTTCGTCCTACACCCCATAGATCAGGGATTCTTGGCTCAGAATTGCGAGTCCTTAACCAAAAACATTACTCTTACACATTTGCACGCACTGTATAAGTCGCTAAGAGTGAAATTTGAGGTAGGACTAATGTGCGAACCAAAACGGACGAAAATCGACTAGTGGTAAAGCTTTTTAAAAATGGATTGAAGTTCGACTTAAAATTCATTTCTCGGTATAAAATGGGCTTATTTGGAGAAATGTTGAAGTTTTTACAAAAAATAAACAAACAAAGATGCCCAAGTCTTAGTTTCTGCTTTGGGAAAAAAAAATGACCTACAATAATTTCCCTTTGGTATTTTCGTCCAACAGCCCGTAGTTCAGGGATTCTTACCACAGAAACGCGCGTCCATGACCCTAAACATGTCTCTGACACATTTGCATGAACTATATAGGTGACGAAGAGAGAAACTTGAGGTAGGATTACGTGTGGACCAAAACTTACGAAAATCCACTAGTACTATAACTTTCGAAAAATTGACCAAAGTTCGGCCTAAAATTAATTTCTAGCTATAAAACGGGCTCATTTGGAGTAATTTTTAAGTTTTTCTCAAAAATAATTTAACAAAGACGTTCTAGACTCGGTTTCTACTTTGGAGAACAAAGTGACCACAACGATTTTCCTTTGATATTTTCGTCATACACCCAATAGTTCAGGGATTCTTGCCTTAGAAATGTTCATCCTTGACCCTAAACATGTCTCTAACACGTTTTCATGAACTACATAGGTCGCTAAGAGTGAAACTTGAGGTAGAACTAATGTTCGAACCATAACGGACGAAAATCGAACAATGGTATAACTTTTTAAAATTGGACCAAAGTTCGACCTAAAATGAATTTCTAGGTATAAAATGGGCTAATTTGAAGAAATGTTGAAGTTTTTTCCAAAAATAAACGACCAAAGACGTCCAAGACTTAGTTTCTACTTTGGATAACAAAATGACCTGCAACGGTTTCTCTTTGGTATTTTCTTCCTACACCCCATAGTTATGGGATTCTTGCCCCAGAAACGCGCGTCCATGACCCTCAACATGTCTCTGACACATTTGCATGAACTAATAAGTCGCAAAGAGAGAAACTTGAGGTAGGACTATCATGCGAACCAAAACGGATGAAAATCCATCAGTATTATAGCTTTCGAAAAAATGGACCAAATTTTGGCTTAAAATGAAATTCTAGCTATATAATGGGCTCATTTGGATTAATTTTTAAGCTTTTCCCAAAAGTAAGTTACCAAAGACGTCCCAGACTCGGTTTCTGCTTTGGAAAACAAAGTGATTAGCAACGATTTCCCTTTGGTATTTTCGTCCTACACCCCATAGTTCAAGGATTGTTGGCTCAGAAATGCGCGTCCTTGACCCTAAACATGTATGTGACACATTTGCATGAACTATACAGGTTGCGAAGAGAGAAACTTGAGGTACGACTAACGGGGGACCAAAACGGACGAAAATCGACCAATGGTAAAGCTTCTTACAAATGGACCAAAGTTCGACCTAAAATGCATGTCTAGATATAAAATGGGCTCAGAAAGAGGAATGTTGAAGTTTTTCCTAAAAATAAACGACTAGGGACGTCGCAGACTCAGTTTCTGCTTTGGGGAACAAAATGACTTGCAACGATTTCCTTTTGGTATTTTCGTCCCACACCCCGTAGTTCATGGATTCCAACTTTAGAAACGCGCGTCCATGACCCTAAACATGTCTTTGACACATTTGCATGCACTATATAAATCGCGAAGAGAGAAACTTGAGGCAGGACTAATGTGCGGTCCAAAATGGACGAAAAACCACCAGTACTATAACTTTAAAAAAATGGACCAAACTTCGGCCTAAAATGCATTTCTAGCTATAAAATGGGCTCATTTGGAGTAATTTTTATGTTTTTCCTAAAATTAATTTACCAAAGATGTCCCAGACTCGATTTCGGCTTTGGGGAACAAAGTGACCACCACGATTTTCCTTTGGTATTTTCGTCCTACACCACATAGTTCCGATATTCTTGGCTCAGAAATGCGCTTCCTTAACCCTAAACATGTCTCTGACACATTTGCATAAATTATATAGGTCGCGAAGAGAGAAACTTAATGTAGGACTAACATGTGGACCCAAATAGACAAAAATCCACTAGTCCTATAGCTTTCGAAAAATGGACCAAAGTTTTGCTTAAAATGCATTTCTAGCTATAAAACGACTCATTTGGGGTTATTTTAAAGTTTTTTCCCAAAAATAATTTACTAAAGACGTCCAAGACTCGATTTTTGCTTTGGGAAACAAAGTGACTAGCAACGATTTCTCTTTGGTATTTTAATCCCACACCCCATAGTTCAGGGATTCTTGGATCAGAAATGCATGTCCTTGACCCTAAACATGTCTCTGACACGGTTGCATGAACTATATATGACGGTAAGAGTGAAACTTGAGGTAGGACTAATGTGCAGACAAAAATGGACGAAAATCTACCAGTGGTATAACTTTTTAGAAATGGACCAATGTTCGACCTAAAATTCATTTCAAGGCATAAAATGGGCTTATTTAATGGAATGCTGAAGTTTTTTCCAAAAATAAACGGCCAAAGACGTCCCAAACTCGGTATCTGCTTTTGGGAACAAAGTGACAAGCAATGATTTTCCTTTGGTATTTTCGTCCCACACCGCATAGTTCATGGATTCTTGGCCAGAAATGCGTGTCCCTGACCCTAAACATATCTCTGACACGGTTGCATGAACTATATATGTCGATAAAAGTGAAAATTGAGGTAGGACTAATGTGGACCAAAATGAACGAAAATCCACCAGTACTGTAGCTTTCGAAAAATTAACCAAAGTTCGGGCTTAAATGCATTTCTAGGTATAAAACAGGCTCATTTGGTGTAATTTTTAAGTTTTTTCCAAAAAAAAAAATTATCGAAAACGTCCAAGACTCGATTTCTGCTTTAGGGAACAAACTGACCACCAACGATTTCTCTTTGGTATTTTCGTCCCACACCTCATAGTAAGAGATTCTTGGCTCAGAAACACGTGTCCTTGATCCTAAACATGTCTCTGACACACTTAAACTATATAGGTCGCTAATAGTGAAACTTGAGGTAGGACTAATGTATGGATCAAAAAGGACTAAAATCGACAAGTGGTATATAGATTTTTAAAAACGGTTAAAAGTACGACCTAAAATGCATTTCTAGGTATAAAATGAGTTCATTTGCAGGAATGTTGAAGTTTTTTCCCAAAAATAAATGACAAAAGACGTCCCAGTCTATGTTTCTGCTTAGGAGAACAAAATGACCTACAATGATTTTTCTTTGATATTTTCGTCCTACACCACAGAGTTCATGCATTCTTGGCTCAGAAATGCGCTCCCTTAACCCCAAACATGTCTCTGACACATTTGCACAAACTATATAGGTCAGGAAGAGAGAAACTTAAGGTAAGACTAACGTGTGGACCAAAATAGACAAATATCTATTAGTCCTATAGCTTTCGAAAAATGGACCAAAGTTTGGCTTGAAATGCATTTCTAGCTATAAAACGGCTCATTTGGAGTAATTTTTAAGTTTTTCCCAAAAATAATTTACTAAAGACGTTCAAGACTCGTCTTTTTTTTTTTGGAACAAAGTGACCAGTAACAATTTCTCTTTGGTATTTTCTTCCCACACCCCATAGTTCAGGGATTCTTGGATCAGAAATGCACGTCTTTGACCCTAAACATGTCTCTAACACATTTGCAAGAACTATAGAGTTCGCTAAGAGTGAAACATGAGGTAGAACTAACGTGCAGACCAAAACGATCGAAAATCCACCAGTACTTTAGCTGTCGAAAAATTGACCAAAGTTTGGCCTAAAATTCATTTCCGCTATAAAACAGGCTCATTTGGATTAATTTTTAACTTTTTCCCAAAAATAATTTACCAAAGACGTCTCAGACTCGGTTTCTGCTTTGTCAAACAAAATGACCTACAACGATTTCCCTTTAGTATTTTCATCCTACACCCCATAGTTCAGGGATTCTTGCCTCAGAAACATGCGTCCATGACCCTAAACATGTCTCTGACACATTTGCATGAACTATATAGGTCGCTAAGTGTGAAACTTGAGGTAGGACTAATGTGTGGACCAAAAAGGAAGAAAATCGACTAGTGGTATATAACTCTTTCAAAATGGATCAAAGGATGACCTAAAATGTATTTCTCGGTATAAAATGGGCTCATTTGAAGGAATGTTGAAGTTATTTCGAAACATAAACGACCAAAGACGTCTCAGACTAAGTTTCTGCATAGAGGAACAAAATGACCTACAACGATTTTCCTTTGGTATTTTCGTCCTACACCCCGTAGTTCAAGGATTGTTGCCTCAGAAACACGCGTCCATGACCCTAAACATTTCTCTGACACATTTGGATAAACTATTTAGATCGCAAAGAGAGAAACTTGAGGTAAGTCTAACGTGCAGACCAAAACATACGAAAAACCACCAGTACTATAGCTTTCAAAAAATGGACCAAAGTTCGACCTAAAATGCATTTTTAGCTATAAAAATGGATCATTTGGACTAATTTTTCAGTTTTTCCCAAAAATAATTTACTAAAGACATCCCAAACTCGGTTTTTGCTTTGGGGAACAAAGTGACCAGCAACGACTTCTCTTTGGTATTTTCGTCCCACACCCCATAGTTCAGAAATTCTTGGCTAAGATATACGCTTCCTTGACCCTAAACATGTCTCTTACACATTTGCATGAACTATGTAGGTCGCTAAGAGTGAAACTTGAGGTAGGACAAATGTGTGGACCAAAAGGGACGAAAATCGACCAGTGTTATATAGCTTTTTGAAAATGGATAAAAGTACGACCTAAAATGCATTTCTAGGTATAAAATGGACTCATTTGGAGGAATGTTGAAGCGTTTTTCAAAAATAAACGACCAAAGACGTCCCATACTCAGTTTCTGCATAAAGGAACAAAATGACCTACAAAATGACCTGAAAGGATTTACCTTTGGTAATTTCGTCCTCCACCCCATAGTTTAGGGATTCTAGTGAAAAAACGCGCGTCCATGACCCTAACCATGTCTCTGACACATTTGCATGAACTATATAGGTCGCGAAGGAAGAAACATGAGGTAGGACTAACGTGCAGATAAAAAAAGACGAAAATCCACCAGTACTATAGCTTTCGAAAAATAGACCAAAGTTCGACCTAAAATATGCTTCTAGCTATAAAACGGGTTCATTTGGATTAATTTTTAAGTTTTTTTCAAAAATAATTTACAAAGGACGTCCTAGACTTGGTTTCTACTTTGGAGAAAAAGTGACCAACAACAATTTTTCTTTTGTATTTTCGTACTACACCCCATAGTTCAGGGATGCTTGGCTAAAAAATGCGCGTCTTTGACCCTAAACATGTCTCTAACATATTTGCATGAAATATATAGGTTGCTAAGAGTGAAACTTGAGGTAGGACTAATGTAAGGACCATAATAGATGAAAATCGATAGTGGTATAGCTTCTAAAAAATGGACCGAAGCTCGACCTAAAATGCATTTCTAGGTATAATATGGGCTCATTGAGACGAATAATGAAGTTTTTCCTAAAAATAAACGACAAGGGACGTCTCAGACTCATTTTCTGCTTTGGGGAACAAAATGACCTGTAACGATTTCCGTTTGGTATTTTCGTCCTACACCCTGCAGTTCAGGGATGCATGCTTCAGAAACGTGCGTCCATGACCCTAAACATGTGTCTGACAGATTTGCATGAACTATATAGGTCGCGAAGAGAGAAACTTGAGGCAGGACTTACATGTGGACCAAATTGACAAAAATCCACCAGTACTATAGCTTTCTAAAATTGGACCGAACTTCAGCCTAAAATGCCTTTCTAGCTATAAAACGGGCTGAGTAATTTTTAAATATTTCCTAAAAATATTTTACCAAAGACGTCCTAGAGTCGGTTTCTACTTTGGGAAACATAGTGACCAGCAACTATTTTCCTTTGGTATTGTCATCATATACCCCATAGTTTAGGGATTCTTGGCTAAAAAAAACGCGCCTTTGACCCTAAACACGTCTCTGACACATTTGCGTAAACTATATTGGTCGTTAAGAGTAAAAATTGAGGTAGGACTACTATACGGACTAAAACGGACAAAAATCAACAAGTGGTATGGCTTTTTAAATATGGACCAAACTTTTGGAGGAATGTTGAAGTTTTTTTAGGTATAAAATGGGCTCATTTGGAGGAATGTTGAAGTTTTTTTCTGAAAATAAATGACCAAACACGTCACAGACGCAGTTTCTGTTTTGGAGAACAAAATGACTTGCAACGATTTCCCTTTGGTATTTTCGTCCTACACTGCGTAGTTAAGAGATTCTTGCCTCAGAAACGCGCGTGCATGACCCTAAACATGTCTCTGAAAGATTTGTATGAACTATATAGGTTGCCAAAAGAGAAAGTTGAGGTAGGACTAACGTGTGGACAAAAACAGACGACAATCCACCAGTTCTATAGCTTTTAAAAAATGGACCAAACTTTTGCCTAAAATGCATTTCTAGCTATAAAATGGACTCATTGGAAGTAATTTTTAAGTTTTTCCCAAATAATTTACCAGAGAAGTCCCAGGCCCTGTTTTTGCTTTGGGGAACAAAGTCACCAACAATGATATACCATTATTATTTTCGTCCTACACCTCATAGTTTAGGGATTATTGGTTCAGAAATCTGCGTCATTGAACCAGAACATGTCTCTGACACATTTGCATGAACTATATAGGTCGCTAAGAGTGAAACTTGAGGTACTTTTAATGTGCGGACGAAAACGGACAAAATCGACCAGTGGTATAGCTTTTAAAAAATAGGCCAAAGTTTGACCTGAAATGAAATTCTAGGTATAAAATGGGCTCATTTGGAGGAATATTGAAGTTTTTCACGAAAATAAATGACCAAAGACGTCACAGACTCAGTTTCTTCTTTGGGGAACAAAATGACCTGTAACGATTTTCCTTTGGTATTTTCGTCCTACACTGCGTAGTTCAGAGATTCTTGCCTCAGAAACGCGCGTGCATGACCCTAAACATGTCTCTGAAAGATTTGTATGAACTATATAGATTGGCAAGAGAGAAAGTTGAGGTAGGACTAACTTGCGGACAAAAACAGACGACAATCCACCAGTTCTATAGCTTTTAAAAAATGGACCAAACTTCTGCCTAAAATGCATTTCTAGCTATAAAACAGACTCATTGGAAGTAATTTTTAAGTTTTTCCCAAATAATTTACCAGAGACGTCCCAGACCCGGTTTTCTTTAGGGAACAAAGTCACCAACAACGATATCCCTTTATTATTTTCGTCCTACACCTCATAGTTCAGGGATTATTGGCTCAGAAATGTGCATCATCGAACAAAAACATGTCTCTGACACATTTGCATGAACTATATAGGTCGCTAAGACTGAAACTTGAAGTACCACTAATGTGCGGACGAAAACGGACGAAAATCGACCAGTGGTATAGTTTTAAAAAATGAGCTAAAGTTCGACCTGAAATTAATTTCTAGGTATAAAATGGGATAATTTGGAGGAATGTTAAAAGTTTTATCCAAAAATAGACAACCAAACGTCCCATACTTAGTTTCTTCTTTGGGGAATAAAATGACCTTCAATGTGGTACTTTCGTCCTACACCTTATAGTTTAGGGATTCTTGCATCACAAACGCGCGCCCATAACCCTAAACATGTCTTTGACGCATTTGCATGAACTATATAGGTCGCTAAGAGTGAAACTTGAGATGGGACTAACGTGCGGACCAAAATGGAGGAAAATCTACCAGTACGATAACTTTCAGAAAATGGACCAAAGTTCGGCTAAAAATACGTTTCTAGCTATAAAATGGGCTCATTTTGAGTAATTTTTAAACTTTTAACATAAATAATTTACAAGAGACGTCCTAGGCACGGTTTCAGCTATGAGGAACAAAGTGCCAACAACGATTTCCCTTTGGTATTTTCGTCCTACACCCCATAGTACAGGGATTCTTGGCTCAGAAATGCGCGCCCTTGACCCATAACATGTCTTTGACATATTTGCATGAACTATATAGGTCGCTAAGAGTGAAATTTGAGGTACCACTAATGTGCAGACCAAAACAGACGAAAATCGACCAGTGGAATAGTTTTTTTCAAAATGGACTAAAGTTCGACATAAAATGCATTTCAATGTATAAAATAGGCTCATTTGGAGGAATGTTGAAGTTTTTTCCAAAACTAAAAAACCAAAGACGTCCCAGACTCTGTTTCTGCTTTGGAGAAAAAAATGACCTGGAACGATTTCCCTTTGGTATTTTCTTCGTGCACCCCGTAGTTTAGGGATTGTTGCCTCAGAAACGCGTGTGCATGATCCTAAACATGTTTCTAACACATTTGCATGAACTATATAGGTCGCAAGAGAGAAACTTGAGGTAGGACTAACGTGCGAACAAAAACGGACAAAAATCCACCAATACTATAGCTTTGGTAAAGTGGACCAAAATTCGGCGTAAAATGCATTTCTAGCTATAAAACAGGCTCATTTGGTGTAACTGTTAAGTTTTTTCCAAATAATTTACCAAAAACGTCCTAGACTCGATTTCTACTTTGGGGACAAAGTGACCAACAACGATTTTCCTTTGGTATTTTCGTCCTACACCCCATAGTTCATGGATTCTTGGGTTAGAAATGCGCGTCTTTTACCCTAAACATGTCTCTGAAAAATTTGCATGAACTATATAGGTCGCGAAGAGTGAAACTTGAGGTAGGACTAATGTACAAACCAAAATAGACGAAAATCGACCAGTGGTATAGCTTCTTAAAAATGGACCAAAGTTCGACCTAAAATTCATTTCTAGGTATAAAATGGGCTCATTTAGAGGAATGTTAAAGTTTTTCCTATAAAAATACGACAAGTGATGCCCCAGACTCAGTTTCTGCTTTGGGGAACAAAATGACCTGCAACGATGTCCCTTTGGTATTTTCATCCTACACCCCGTAATTCAGGAATGCATGTTTTAGAAACGAGCATCCATGACCCTAAACATGTCTTTGACACATTTGCATGAATTGTATAGGTCGCGAAGAGAGAAACTTGAGGTAGGACTAACGTGCGGACCAAAATGGAAGAAAATCCACCAGTACTATAGCTTTCAAAAAATGGACCAAACTTTGGCCTAAAATGCATTTCTAGCTATAAAACGAGATCATTCGCAGTAATTTTTATGTTTTTCCTATAATTAATTTACCAGAGACGTTCCAAACTCGATTTCTGCTTTGGCGAACAAAGTGACCAACAACGATTTTCGTTTGGTATTTTTGTCCTACAACCCATAGTTCACGGATTCTTGGGGAAAAAATGCACGTCCTTGACCCTAAACATGTCTCTGACACATTTTCATGAACTATATAGGTCGCTAAGAGTGAAACATGAGGTAGGACTAATGTGTGGACCAAAACGGACAAAAATCCACCAGGGGTATGGTTTTCAAAAAATGGACCAAAGTTAGACCTATATAAACGACTAAAGACGTCCCAGACTCAGTTTCTGCTTTGGGAAACAAAATGACCAACAATGATTTTCCTTTGGTATTTTCGTCCGACACCGCACAGTTCAGGGATTCTTGCCTCAGAAACGTGCGTCCATGACCCTAAACAAGTCTCTAACACATTTTACATGAACTATATAGGTCGCAAAGGGAGATACTTGAGGTATAACAAACATGCGGACTAAAACAGACGAAAATCCACCAGTACTATAGCTTTCGAAAAATGGACCAAAGTTCGGCCTAAATTGCATTTTTAGCTATAAAACAGGCTCATTTGGAGTAATTTTTTAGTTTTTCCCAAAAATTATTTACCAAAGACGTCCCAGACTCGGTTTCTACTTTATGGAACAAAGTGACCAACAACGATTTGCCTTTGGTATTTTCATCCTACCCTCCATAGTTCAGGGATCCTTTGCTCAGAAATGCGTGTCTTTGACCCTAAACATGTCTCTTACACATTTGCATGACCTATATTGGTCGCTAAGAGTGAAACTTGAGATAGGACTACTATATGGACAAAAATGGACAAAAATCGACCAGTGGAGGTTTTTAAAAATGGACGAAACTTTGACCTAAAATGCATTTCTAGGTATAAAATGGGCTCATTTTGAGAAATGTTGAAGTTTTTAACAAATACAAATGACCAAAGACTTCTCAGACTAAGTTTCTTCTTTGGTGAATAAAATGACCTGCAATGTTTTTCCTTTCGTATTTTCGTCCTACACCCCGTAGTTCAGAGATGTCTGCTTCAGAAACACGCGTCCATGACACTAAACATGTATTTTATAACTTTGCATGAACTATATACGTCGTGAAGACAGAAACTTGAGGTAGGACTAACGTGCGTACAAAAACGCACAAAAATCCACCAATACTATAGCTTTCAAAAAATGGACCAAAGTTCGGCTTAAAATGCGTTTCTAGCTATAAAACCGGCTCATTTGGAGTAATTTTAAGTTTTTTCCAAAAATAATTTACCAAAGACGTCTCAGACTCAATTTCTTCTTTGGAGAACAAAGTGACCAACAACGATTTTTCTTTGTTATTTTAGTCCTACACCCTATAGTTCAGGGATTCTTGGGCTTCCTTGACCCTAAATATGTCTCTAACTCATTTGCATGAACTATATAGATCGTTGACAGTGGAACTTGAGGTAGAACTAATGTTCGGACCAAAACGGACGAAAATCGACTAGTGGTATAGTTTTTAAAAAATGGACCAAAGTTTGACATACAATGCATTTCTAGGTATAAAATGGGCTCATTAGGAGGAATGTTGAAGTTTTTCCCAAAAAATAAACGACTAAAGAAGTCCCAGACTCAGTTTTTACTTTGAAGAACAAAATGACCCGAAATGATTTCTCTTTGGTATTTTCGTTCGACACCTCGTTGTTCAAGGATTGGTGGCCTGGTATGAAGAGAGAAGTAGCAGAATATGTTGATAGATGTCTGATCTGTCAACAAGTTAAACCACTGAGACAGAGGCCAGGAGGACTTTTGCAACCACTTCCGATACCTGAATGGAAATGGAAGCATATTACGATGGATTTC
>JBBPDJ010028849.1:0-18704 GCA_037974625.1 Cucumis cinereus | reverse complement strand
GTTATAATATATACACATTTAGTTATTATAAGATTTCATTCTCACCTTTTTTACTTTTGGAACTTTTTTTGTCTTCTGTTTCTCGGTAATAGATGTCTCTTCATCCAGTGAGTCATCTTCTTTTTCTGTGTCTGTCGAAGATACTTCCTTATCTTCTTCTTCGTTATAATCAGTATCCTCTTTTTCGTCTTCTTCAATAACAGGTTCTTCTTTAGCAACGTTCTGTGAATTTGTACAAGTCGTTTTAGTTACATGTTTATAGTTAAGTCTTATCGTATACACTGCATAGAAAACAATAGAACAAGGAATACAAGCATGGAACACGAGATTCAAACAAGTGAAAAGGTGCTTTTGTAGTTTTTAAGATCTTGAAAAAATATAAAAGCACATGAGTAACTCTAAGATTTTAAAAACAAAAACAAATAACTAAAAAGAAAATCTAAAAATAAAGAAAGCAATAAGGCTTGGGTTGTCTTTCAAGAAGCTCTTGGTTTAAATTCTCTAAACTAGATCGATCGGGCTCACAAGTGATATCAGATCCCATGTGGTTTTGTTGCTCCATTCATAACATTCCCTGGAATCGGAATTTTTCGTCCCCACTGACATTCATACACACAATCATTAACATTAACATTGCTATCATTGCTTAAAACTTTACTTTGTCTCTTATCTCGAAATTAGAAAAATTATTTAAGAAACATGAATGTACCATGATTTTTAGATTTCACATGACAAGAGACATCTTCCTCTTAGGCACATATTTTAGAAACGTGCAAGCATCAGAGGGATTAACAACATTAGAGACATATGCTTCCCATTATGGTTAGCTTCTAATTTTTCACATTCTATCTTAGCATCACTTTTGCTAATCATGTCATTATTGTTTCCAATTGATTTAGAAGAAGAAGCACCATTCAAAGGACAAGTAGACGTAGCGAAAGAATCAGACATCTTACAACTTACATGTTCCTCATTACTTACCACTTCCGAATGCTTAAGAGACTTGTAAATTTCAAATGTTACCTCTTCATCATTGAGTCTAAATGTGAGTTTGCTGTCCTACACATCAATAAGGGCCTTTTCGATGGCTAGAAATGATCTCCCAAGAATGATAGGAATATTAGCATTAGTAATTGTGGTCAATTGAGCTCTTTAAAAACTTACCTCATCGACTTCATAGAGTCTTGCTATTTTGTTGGTTGAGGCTCTATTAGTTGACCAATTGTAACTTGTAGAGGTCATATCCTCTAAGATGGTGTAAGCCTCAGTAGCCGTTTTAGAGAAAATAAATCCCTTAGCTATAAGATCAAGGATGGATTTTGTATTGCCACTCAATCCATCATAGAAGAGTTTAATTTGCAACCAATCTGAACGACCATGTTGTGTGCATCTTTTCAAGAGACCTTTGTACCTTTTCCAACATTTTAATAACTGTTCATCATGTTGTTGAGGAAAGGAAACAATTGCCGACCTTAATTTAGAAGATTTAGTTGTTGGAAAATACTTGTTCAACAAAGCTTGGGCTAACTCCTCCCAAGTGGTGATGCAATCGAACGAAAGGGATTCCAACCAACCCTTGGCCATATCTTGCAAAGAAAAGGGAAACATTCTTAGTTGTATAACATCGTTAGTGACTTCATTTATTTTAATTGTTCCTCTAAGTTAAAAAAAAGATCAAATATGCTAATGCAGATCACCAGTAGGGCGTCCTCCAAAAGCAAGATTTTGTGCCATTTGAATCAATCCCAATTTCAACTCAAAATTGTTTGCATTGATAGGTGTATCCATGATCCCAAGTTGTGCTATTGACACAGTTAATTGGAAGTAGGCCCTAATAGCTTTCTCTGTTTGTTTGACCATCTCTCTTTTAGCTTCTTGATTAGTTCTAAGATTTTGTCTCAGAGTACATTCAATCTCTGAACCAAAAGGCAAAAGAGTAGTGTCTCTCTCACGGGTCATGCAATCAAGATTAGAACGAAAACAACCCTTAGTCTAAAATCTTTCAATTTTTATATATTAAACAAAAAATCATTACTTCGATCCTCGCTAACGGCGCCAAAAACTTGTTCTTGGATAATGCTCAAACGCATGTGGTCAAGTTATAATATAGTAAATGACTTGTAAAGGTCGCCTTAGGTATCAATCAACGAGTTTTGCTTAGCCATTTTAGAAACAAATTGACTTTAACTAATGAGACGAAATTGAAAGTTGATCAATTGTTAAAGCAAAGTAAATTTGACTAATGATAGCGCTTGATGGTCAAGAGACTTAAAGTTTTATTATGAATGCAATTACATTTCATTATCATTTCTCCCATTTCTTTACTTTCATTACTTTAATCTATCTGTATTATGATTGAAATGAAAAGGTGATACGAGTTCTTTGAAAAGTATTTACAAATGAGATAGTCATTTTGTTTAATCAAAGCTATACTCAATGCCTAATTCTATTCGAGTAAAAGAATTAAGTATTGGTAGTTAACCACTCGAGACAAGCGAAAAAGTGATTCTAGAAACAAAATCAGTTCTTCGGTTTGAACCTTATCATACATATGAGAAATGCAAGTGTGTGTGACATTTAGACGTCGATCAGTTGCTTGCCTTAAATAAAGGTTAAAATATAAATATTGCATTGTATTTACTTAGATAAAAATAATGTATTTTAATTTCAGCATTTATATCTCGAAAGGTGAATATACGCAACGAAAGCATCGAGAGGTTGCTTGCCTTAATTTGGAGTTAAATATTAGACTCATATCGCTTCAAAGGTATCCTAAATATTTTTAGTTCATATTATTGTATAAAAATGCTTTTCCTTCGCTTATTCTTATGTCTTTGTTAAGTTAAAGTTAGATCAATATGATTCATACTCATCCACCACCATGTCATTCATTGCATTCCACCCCAAATGTAAATATAGATTTAGTTTCAATAAAATGGATAATGTGAATATCACTTATATTGTTTAGATACCGCATATGAAACTATGCATTCTAATCTATTTGTCCCTATGTTCAACTTCGACTTGTCCAGGAAACCTCTTTTTTTGCTTATACTTGATTGAGAACGAGGACAACTTGTACTCAATAGACATATTTTAAGGTTTAAGCAACAAAATAGAGTTACACGATTGAATCTTTTATCTCATATTGTAGTCTTATTGTCTAAACTAAGTCGCATACTTAAAACCTCAATGATAAATTTACGAGTCAAATCGCATAGAGTTTACATGTTGCATAATACAATCTTATATATTGCGTTAAGATTAAAATCTAACAAGTTTTTGGTGCCGCCACCAAGGATTTGATTGATAGTATGGATTGAATGTTTTATTTTTGTCTTATGCAGAAGTTCAATGTGTGATGTATCGTGCACTTACATGAATAGTGTGTGAACAAGTTTATAAGTGATGGTTCTTAACCAGAAGTCATAACCCAATGATTGATAAAACTTTTCGACGCAGAAGTAGAGAAAGAAGATTAAGGCGAGAACAAGAAAAAATGGCAAACAATGAACTAGATGTTCCTCTCTCGACCAACGAAGGAGTGAATCAGAATGAGGTTAGAAATGAAAATGATGTTGAGGCCTAAGGCCAAGACCACCCAATCTTAGTATCTCATTTCTCCAATAGACCCATTAGGGAGTATGCTTCTCCCAACCTGCACGAATTTCGCCTTGGGATCAATCAATCTGCATTCGTGGTAGCAAGATTTAAAATGAAGCATGCCATGCTCCAAATGCTCCAAATGATCCAAACTGCGGGTCAATTTGGAAGGTACCCTGGCAAAGGCCCCAATGATCATCTAAAAGGATTTCTGAAAATATGTGGCACATTCTCCCTCCTGAATATCACTAACTATGAGATTTGCTTGATGCTTTATCCTTTTACCCTTAACGATGACGCTAAGTGGTGGCTAACGCCTTTGAGCCAAGTGAGATCACGACATGTGATCAAATGATTGCTAAATTAAGGAAGAAACACTTCTACCATAGAAGAACACGAGAAGGAGGAGAGACATTATGAACTTTGAGCAGAGAGATAGGGAAACCCTTTGTGACACATGAAGCAGGTACAAACGGCTAATTAGGAATTGCCTGCATAATGGCATTCTTGGTTGTGTGCAGATGGAGAGCTTTTACAGAGGATTGAACAAGAATTCGCAGAAAGCGCTGATGCTACAACAATTGGACTTGGTGGCGTACTGGACAAAACGTACACCGTGGTGAAGGATATTCGTGACCAGATTGTTAGAAACCAAGAAGAGTGGGAGGATTCTAACTTTGGCTCAAGATCAAGTAGGAAGTAAGATGATTATGGAGAATTGGAGACTGACATAGTGAGTTTGCTACAAAGCCAATTGACCACAATGACAAATTTGCTACAGACTACGGCTTTGAATCAAGTCAATGCGAACAGTGGACAAGTTAAAGTTGTCAATTAGATGAAGAATATAGGTTGTGTGGGATGTGGAGGTCCACATAATATTGATGCATGCCTTTAAAAGCAAGAGTCTGTTTCAAAACCTATAACTCTAGGTGGAAGAATCATCCCAGCATTGGGTGGGGAGGGAATCAGCAATAGAACAAACCAGGTGGCCAGTATGGAGGATGCAATGAAAACTTCGAATTTCACCGGAATAATCAAAATCATTCTCCAAAACAGACGAACCCCACAAAAAGATAGCAGGTATGCTGAAAGTAAGGCCAAAGGGATCCCTACCAAGTGATACTGAAATGCCTAACAATGCAGATGGATCCTATAAAGGGCAATGTAAGGTTATAACATTGTATAGTGGAAGGCCTTTGATCATTAATGACCATGATGATGATTCTAGACCAATTACTTCTCAACCTACCAACACCATGACTCAGACTACCAACAACACTAACAATTTTTCTACTTCTTGTTTTATTACTTCAACAACTCATACTTTAGATAATCCATCCTCGCAAGCTATAAAGAGCAAGGAAGCAGAGAAGGAAAAGCAAAATACAAAACACATAGAGGTGTCCAAACAAGCGACCACCTTTCATCCCATGTTGCAACCTCTTTTCCAGGTCGCTGAAGAAAAAAGGTAACAATAAGCAATTCAAACGCTTCCTTAATGTGCTCAAACAACTGCACATTAGTATACCACTTGTTGAGGTATTAGACAAATGCCTTCGTATGTCAAATTCTTGAAGGACATACAATCTAAAAAAGAGAAGGCTAAAAAAATTTGAAATTGTGGCTTTAACCCAAGAGACAAGTGACATCTTCAAAAAAATGGCTTATAGAAAAAATGAAAGACCCAAAAAGCTTTACAACCCCATGCTCAATTGTAACATCCCAAATTTTTAGAGTAATTTGAAATTTTATTTGTCAATTATCTTATTCATGTTGGTAAATTTTAATTTTGGAATGTTTAATTTGATTTTTTTAATTTTGGTTGTGGGTGTTGGAATAATTATATTTGTTGTGGTTTTTATTTTGTTGGAAAGAGGAAAGAGAATTTATTGAAGAAAGACGAAAAAGTGGGTTTTAAAGAAGATAGAGAAAATTGAAATTAAAGGAGGAAAGAGAAGGAGGATTTAATTAGCAGAGAGAATTTTGGATTTGATTTTTTTGGAAGGAAAAGGAAAAGAAATAATAATATAGTATTAATTAATTTATTATTTTTCTTTTTCTTTAAAATTAATGGATTAGGGTTTGGAGTCTTCATCTTCTTCCTTAACAAAAACCCTAGCTGTCGCCCTTACTACGTCGCTGCCGCAACCCTCTTCCTTCTCCGTCAGACGCCGCAGTCGCACAGCTCCGCGCTCGAGCCGACACCCAAACCGCGTCGCCGCGCCGATTGCAGCCACGCTCAGCTGCTCGCAATGCTCAAGCTCGCACCGTCCGTCTCCAACCTGCCCACCGCGCCCTGCGTTTCGCTCGCCGCCGTCAACCCTCGAGTCGTGCCCCTCCTCTCATGAGTCTGCGACTTCGTGCCAGCACACCGCCGCCTCGAGCCTCAACATGACGTCGCCAACCGATCTCCATTCGCCAAGTCGATGCAGTCTCCAGTTCGCAAGTCGAATCCCCACTTGCGAGCACCGTTTCCACGTGCAAGTCTACCAAGCCGTGCGTTCCGAGTCGATCTCCCTTCCCCAAGCCATGTGCAGTCGCTCCTCATCCCGAGCCGAGCCGAGTCGTCTTCTGCCTCTCCCTGTCTCCGCTGCCACTGCTCTTTGTTGGTTTGTTTGGTAAGGTTTTGAAAGAATTCAAATTGGGTTTTAGGGTGCCCAATAGAGTTTTAATTAAGAATTTTTCCTTGGATTAATTTGGTATTTCCTTGTTGTTTGAAGGTTCAAATTGAAGATTCAATTGGGATTGTTTGTGGTGCAATCGCCTTGGTTTTCATCTTGAGTGGTGAGTTTGGTATTGGTTAGTGAAGGGTAGAATTAATATCTCTTTTGGAAAGAAGTTATTAATTAAAGTTTTTGTGTGTTTAGGGTCATTTGGAGGCTATTTTCGTCTTGGAGAATTTCTTGTAATTTGAGGTAAGGATTACTTCTACCGAATCTACGCCTTTGGTGTATAAGGTGTGCAAGATGGTTAGTGTGCCTGCATTAGGGTGTTGGCTTCGAGTTTATTTGGTTTATAATTCTATATGGATTATGCATGATTTTTTTTACCGTTTACTTGTGTTATCTGCTGCATGAGTATGTTTGGTTATTGTGATCACAATGTTTGGATTGGATTTAATTGGTTACGGTTTCTGTTAACTTTACCTAATGAATTTGTACTTTGTGGGAAAACGATGAGTCAGTTTGCAAGTCGGTAGACGACTTGATTCTGATTAGGCCAGTGACAAGCCTGTGTGGCAAATTTGTTACTGAAGGTCGGTTAACGAGGTCTGTACGAGGCCTGTTCTGACGTTTCGTTTTGAGGGCAAGCCCGTGTAGAAATTTACTTTGACAGGGTCGGTTAACGAGGTCTGCACGGAGGCCTGTTCCGACATATTTGTTAGTACTCAACCATCCGACTGTGTGTCGTAAAGTACAAGCCATTAGGAAAAGTTAACGATCACCCAGTGGAGTCTGTAGAGGTTTTCCTTACTGGGTATATTTTATACTCATTCTTGCTATGTTTTATTTCAGGCAAAGGTAAGAATGGACCGGCGAGGGGCAAGTAGAACCATTGACCATATCGGGAGGGACCATGAGACCTATTTGCTTCCGCTTACGACTTTTTGGCTTTTGTTTTCTTTACGGTTAAAACTGTTTGTTATTATGTATTGTAATGATTTTGGTTTAGAAAACTATTTTAGGGATCCCGTTTAGGTACTTTTCTTTTCTTTTCCCTTATTTGATTGATGGATCGTTTTGAAAACCTTTTACTGTTTACTTTGGATTAAATAAAAGTTTTTGTTTCGTTTTATTTACGTCTTTTAAAATGGATTTAAAGGTTTTTACTTAAGTAACGACCTTTGGTCAAGGTTGAAAATCCGGGGTGTTACATCAATAGGCTACATAGATCTTGGTATGGCACTATGCGAACTTGGAGCTAGATCAACTCGATGCCATTGTCAATTTTCAGGATTTGGGATTGAAGGGACAAGATCTACTACTGTATCACTCAAGTGGCTGACAAATCTATTGCCCATCCTAAAGAAAAAATTGAAGATATGTTGGTGCAAGTTGATAAATTTATCTTTCATACAGACTTCATCATTATGGACTATGAAGTTGACAAGGAACTGCCCATCATTGTGGGGGACTTTTCTGTCCACTAGTCGCACCCTCATTTGTGTTCATCAAGGAAAACTCAATATGCCAGTTAATGATCAAGAAGTGAAGTTAAACACGTTGAAATATCCAGATGAAATTGAGTACTGTAATGCGATAGAGATGCTCGGATGGAATAATAGTGGACAAGAAGCAATGGATGAGTTGTTTTGTGAAGACATCTTCGAAGAGTTTACCCAAGGCAAAGAGATTGAAGAAGTATGAATCTTTAGACCTACAAAATAAAGATTCAAGGAAAATTATCCCATCAATTGAAGAACCACCAAAATTAAAGTTGAAATTACTACCTACAAATTTGAAGTACACATAGTTGGGAGAGAATGACACTTTGCTCATCATTATCTATTCCCACCTGAAGGCCTATGAAGAAAAAGCTCTTATGAATGTCTTAAAACATCATAGTAAGGCCTTAGGATGGACCTTAGCTGACACACGAGTAATCAATCCTGTTGGGTTTTATGTCCTAAAACTCGTAGATAGTAAATGTAATTCGTTGACCGTTATTAATAAAGAGTTATTATTTCAATTTCAATAAATAGTTATTGATTATTTTTTTCTAATTAACTAAAATCCAATAAACTAACATCCTAAGTTGTTTTATGAGTCTTGAAAAGTATGTAGAGACATACAGGGATCAATGTTCGAGATATAACTTAAAGGGTCTATACTATAAGGATAAGGTTGGGTACCTTATCCTGGTAACATTATGGATACGATCCACTTTGTATTTGATAAAAACACAATGATCCAATGTGTTCGTGTAGGTGACACGCATGTGGAGGTATCCTATGCAATGAGTTTGTATAAGACTAGATCACGAAACAGTAACCACTAGATGTAACCCCGTTGACTAGTTAGGTTTCTATTTTAAATAGGATGACCTAGGCAACTTAGTCTTAATCCTGAGTGTATTATAAACTCCTGTTCACAAGGAATTGTCCTTTGATTTGAATGGGTGAGAGTGCCTAGTTTGTCGACTCAATAAGCCTACAATTTTGGAGACAAGACCGAGTGGAGAGTTGTGAACATAATCATACAAGATGGAATTCATTCATTCCCAACTTTTGGGTAAGTAGATGAGTGTTCCCTTCATTGGTGTCTCCGAGAATTGAACAAAGGACCATACCCTCTCTATGGCATGGGAAGGATTTCTCCTTATTGGTTGGACCATAAGCATGTTGTTCATTAGAGGAGCACTGGTATTTAAGGACTAAGAAGTAACCCATGGGTAAAACGTTAATTTGACCTAGCAGAGGTTACGAACACTTGTGAAGGACTAACTTGCAGTTATTGGTCTATATCCGTGGACACAAAATATATCTACAGTGAGAAGAGTTGAGATGTGAGTCTTTAGTGGAGTGTACACACAGTTAACGAATATTGATTAATGTGATTAATGAGTTTAGCAAATTAATCTCATATCGTTATAGCTTCTGATCTTTTGGTTCATGAGGTCTTCTTCCTAGCTCGTAAAGGGTAATGAGGCTAATATATCTTGAATATAATTTGAAATGCTCATATTAACTTAGGGAATTAATATAATGTATAGTGATACATTATAATATAAAGTTTATAATATAAATTTTATTTTGGATGTGATTAAAACTAATTAATGAGGGAATAAAATATTTGAATGAGTTTAAAGATTGATTAATGTGAATTAAATTGTAACATCCCAAAATTTTAAGGTAATTTGAAATTTTATTTGTCAATTATCTTTTTGTTTGTTGGTAAATTTTAATTTTGGGATGTTTGTTGGATTTAAATTTTGAAGTTAATTGTGGAAATAATTTTATTATTTGGTTGTGTTTTGGTTTTATTTGAGTTGTAAAAAAAAAAGAATTTAATGAAGAGAGAGGAAAGTGTGGGAATTTGGAAAAGGAAAAGGAGAAAAAAAATTTGTTTTGGTTTTATTATTATTATTATTATTATTTTATTATTTAATCACTTCGGGCCGCATGTACCATCTTCACCATCTCCATCTCTCCCTTTTGAAACCCTAGCCGTCACCCATCTCTCCTCCTCTCTCCATCTCCACGCTCGTTGTTGCCAGCAGCCGCAGATTTCTTTTCCTTTCGCCGGAAGCCGTCGTCTCTTCTCCGTTAGTTGCACACCACGCCGGACGTCCCACCGAGCCACGCCCCGCTTCATCGCCTAGCCGCGCCACACGCCCCATCTACGGAAGCTGACGTCAGATTAGCCTCGTCGCGCGCCGCCATCTGCGTTGAAGCGCCACCATTCCTCACTACGAGTTGAGTCGTCGTTGCAGAGCCCCAAGTTGCGAAGCGACGTCAAGTCGAGGAGCTTTGCCGCACCGCCCCTCATCATTGTAGGATCGATATGGCAACCCTAGAGGGAAGGTGAATAGGGTTCTTACAAATTAATGAAACTTTTTAACTAAATGATCCCAATTAAACAAATTAATTACTTTTTGCTAATAAGGGATTTAAACAAGAAATTCATACAAATGCATTCATATCAAAATGACTTATAGAGTGACATACACAAATTCAAGCACAAATTTTAGCAATTAATTTTACGCAATAAACTATATCAACAAATTAATTGCAAAACTAAATAGGAGAGGGATAGAGAAATTAACACCGGTAATATTATAGTGGTTCGGCACAACCGACCTACATCCACTTTCCAAGCTCCTCTTGGGTATGTCACTAAAACTTCGAACCAACTCTTTCCACGGATTAAAGACAACCGCTACACCGCTCTTTTTACGAGTTCACGAGCAAACTCAATCGTTTCTCCGGATCACGATCAAATCGTTACAAACGACTCTTTTTATGGGTTAAGAGCAACCCTTTTAGAAATAGGTTTTGAAATGAAGAACAAGACAATGGAAACTCTCTCAAAGAGTAGATTTACAAATTTAAAGCACTCAATACAAATCAAAAGGCAAAAGTTCACTATGTGTCAAAAACTAGCTGTTAGACATAAACACAAAATAATATTAAATTCATTTATTTTAAAATAATATTAAAATCATTTTCTTTGAAAAGTCAATACAAATAATCAACCATGTGTTTCTCCTCCATAAGCTCCACATGTCACTTACTAATTGAAACTAATTTGATGATTTGGCCGCCACGTCATTGTCTCGGGTATTTTTTCTTTAAGATTATTTCGACTATAACTTCTTCGTTTGAACTCCGATTTGTGCAATTCAAATTGCATTGAATTCATAATTTTGAGCTCTACACAATAGACTCACTAAAATACTAGAATTGTTAATAAATAATCAAAATATTGATTAATTAAAATTAATTAATTTGAGATTAAGGGCCAAAAAGCCAACAATCACAAGTCGAGGCGAGCCGAGCCGCTTTCTGTCGCTTCTTGTCACTGCTGCCACTGCTGTTCATTGGTTGTTTGGTAAGGTTTGTGAAGAATTTAATTTGGGTTTCAAAGTACCCAATGAAGTTTATTTGAAGACTTTCTTGGATTAATTGGGTATTTTCTTTATTGTTTGAAAGTTCAAATTGAAGTTTCAATCGGGGTTATTTGTGGTGTAATCGCCTTGGTTTTCATCTTGAGTGGTGAGTTTGGAATTGGTTAGTGAAAGGCTAGAGTTAATATTTCAGTTGGGAAGAAATTATTAATTAAAGTTCTTGTGTGTTTAAGGTCAATTGGAGACTACTTCGTCTAAGGGAATTCTTGTAATTTGAGGTAAGGAATACTTCTACCGAATCCACGCCTTTGGCGTATAAGGTGTGGAAGATGGTTGGTGTGTCTGCATTATGGTGTTGACTTCGGGTTTTTTTTTTGTTTATATTTTTGTATGGATTATGCATGATTCGTCATACTGCTTACCTGTGATATCTGCTGCATGAGAATTGTTTGGTTATTGTGATCACAATGTTTTGGACTGGATTTATTTGGTTACGGTTTCTGTTAACTTTACCTAATGAATTTTGTACTTGGTGGGAGAACGATGAGTCAGTTAGCAAGCCTATATGGCGATTTGCTCTGACAAGGCCAGTTATAAGTCTGTGTGGCGAATTTGTTTCTGAAGGTCGGATAATAAGCCTACGGGTGTTTCGACGTATTCGTTCTAGAACGATGAGTCAACTAGCAAGCTTGTGTGGAGATTTGCTCTGACAAGGCCAGTTACAAGCATGTGTGGCGAATTTGTTTCTGAAGGTCGGATAATAAGCCTACGGGTGTTTCGACGTTCCGTTCTGAGGGCAAGCCTGTGTGGCGATTTGCTTTGACAGGATCGGTTAGCAGGCATGTGTGGCGATCTGTTCCGACATATTTTTCTGTACTTAACCACCCGATTGTGTGTCGTAAAGTACAAGTCATTAGGGAGAGTTAACGGTCACCCAATGGAGTCAGTAGTGGGTTCCTTACTCGGTATATTTTATACTCATCCTTTCTATGTTTTATTTCAGACAAAGGTAAGAATGAACCGATGAGAGGCAAGTAGAACCAGTGACCATATGAGGGAGGACCAGAAGACTTTTTTTTTTTTTTTTTTTGCTTTCGCTTACGACATTTTGGCTTTGTTTTCCTTTACGGTTAAATTATTTATTTATACTTAACAAAAATATTTTGGTTTAGAAAACTATTTTAGGAATCCCGTTTAGGTACTTTTCTTTTTCATGATTTTTGGTTGATTGATCGATTTGATAACCTTTTAATGATTATTTTGATTAAATAAAAGTTATTTGTTTCGTTTTATTTTCATCTTTCAAAATTGATTTTAATTGTTTTAGATAAGTAACGACCACGGGTTATGGTTGAAAATCTGGGGCGTTACATAAATTCATATTAAGACTTTAGATTAAACTTAATGCGTACATGATACACATTAAAACTATAGGTTATGAGAGAATTTAATATTTGAATGTGATTCAAATATGGATTAAATTAAATATAAGATATTTAATTTAGAAATTAATTAATTAGAGAATTAATTAATAGTTTAGTTTAATTAGATTTAATTAGATTTGATTTAATTAAATTAATTAAATTAAAACTATTGGTTATGTGAGAGATATTAATTTAAATATGATTTAAATGAAATATTGATTAAATATGATTTAATTAATTTTTAATTAACTATTTAATTTTAATTTTAATTAAATTAAATAACTCCCGTAAAGAAATGTGAAATGCTCCCACGTTTTTTCAAAACTTTTTCTAACTTTCTATTCTTCATCCTGAAGAGGGGGAAGAGCAGAACAGTTCTACCAATAACCTACGTCTGAATTGTAGAAGGTCTACAACGAAAAAACTCTCTCTTACTTTGTCAATTTATCTCCAAAATTCCAAAAGTAAATCCCAGTTGGTTACCACAAGCCAAACCTCCATTACTAAGAGAATATGAGAGGTTCCAAGTGGTGGTGGCTACAATTTGATGTCTTATAGATTTCAGAGACTACGGCGAGGGTGAGTCTCTTCTCTTTGAATTTTTTTTTAAAGCATGCTTAACCTTTATATTTATAGCAATTTGTTTTTCTGTTTTTCTAATGTAATAGTATTTTAAATTTTCTCAAATTAAAATTGAGAATAGTCCTGTAAATCTTCCGTTGCGAAAGGTTCTTATCCCTTCAAATCCGTCATATTGTATGCACAAAATCAAATTGGAGGAAGAACCAATTGGGGTCATTCAATACTAGATAAGGCTAAACCATATGATGAAACAAGTTATCAAGAAATACATCATCAAGTGGCTTAACACGAGGGTGATTTATCCAATCACTGGTAGCAAATGGGTCGCCCGATCCAATGCGTTCCTAAGAAAAAGGAATAATAGTAGTCATTAACGAGAACAACGAGTTTATCCCTACGCGAATAATGGCTGGGTGGCGAATATGCATGGATTATCACAAGCTTTATGCGACCACCAAAAAGAATGTAAAGGCATGGCATGAAAACCACATTAGTAAAGGCAAGTTGTCTGTAGAGCAAAAGGTTTTAATATTTAACTAGAGTTTATATCTCTTTCTAGGGAACTTCAAATCACGTTGGTCAGGTCCATTCATTGTCAGAAGCCTTCCCACATGGTGTTGTAGAGCTTACATCATTGGATGGATCTAATTTAGCGGTTTCCATGCTTTCTTTAAGTTTGCATTAAGATCTTAGGTTTCAACATCGTGACATTGAAAAGCAACAAAAACCTTATCTTAAGAATGATTAGCTAATTGAATTCAAATTTAATTATTCAAGAAAATATTAAAAGAAAAAAGACATGCATAAAATTAATTCAAGAGTCACCAATCAATCTTGTTTCAAATATTATGCTTAGCGCCATTAGATATTAAAGAAAGTTTCATGCTCTCATTATTGGTCAAGTCATTAAAAAAAAATCATACAAACACAAGATTGGAATTCAATTAAAGATTGAAATTGATGCAATTAAAACATAAATCTCAAGAAAGATTAACTCAAAACTCATTCCCAAGAAAGGTAACTTTTAGTTCTTCATTGATCTTGGACTAGCTTTAAGAGGACATTTGAACACAAAAGACATCTTCAAAGAATGAAAGAGAGAAATTTTATTGTAAATTTGGAGAGAAATCTACAAATTTGAAGTGCTCTAACTAATGTGTCTTGAGTTATAGCTGAAGTGATATAAAAATGTAACATTTTGGTCGGCTAGAAATGCGCAAGGTGCGGCCATTGACGCGAAGTAAAAGTGCCATATTTTAACAGATCATAAGAGTTTGAAGTACATATTCGATCAGAAAGAATTGAATATGAGGCAAAGGAGATGACTTGAGTTGATTAAAGACTATGATTGTTCTATAGAGTACCATCAAGGAAAGGCTAATGTGGTAGCAGATGCCTTAAGTAGAAAGTCAAGACTTCCTAAGAACTCTTTATGTGGTGTTAGAGCAGCCTTGTTAATTGAGTTAAAGAGTTCTAGAGCGATTTTAATTGCAGAAAAATCATAAAGCTTATTTGCTCAATTTCAAGTTAAGTCTTCATTAATGACTGATGTTGTAACAAGATCCTCATTTGCAAAAGTTGTTTAAGAATTCCAAGCAAGGTAATGAGGTAGAATTTGAGTTGAGATGATGGTGCTATTGTGAAACAAGATAGATTGTGTTCCAAACATCAAGGAGCTCAAGGATGCCATATTGGAAGAAGCCCACAGTTCAGCATATGCTATGCATCCAGGTAGTACCAAGATGTATAGAACTTTGAAGAGGACGATTGGTGGCCTGGAATGAAGTGAGAAATGGCTGAGTATATTGATAGATGTCAAATTTGTCAACAAGTTAAACCAGTACGCTAGAAACCAGGAGGGCTTCTCAATTCACTTCCAATACCTGAGTGGAATTGGGAGCATATTACAATGAGTTTCTTGTTTGGTTTACCTCGCACTTCTAGAGGTTTTGATGGTATTTAGGTGATCATTGATATACTCATGAAGATCGCACGATTTATTTCGATCAAAGCAACGTTTATGCTAGGTCAGATAGCTAAGCTTTACATTGATAAGATAGTGAATCAATACGGAGTTCCAGTGTCTATAATATCAGATAGAGATCCGAGGTTTACTTCGATTGTGGCCAAGTTTGCAAAAAGGATTGGGAACTAAACTACAGTTTAGTACAACTTTTGACCCTCAAACGGACGGTCAATCTGAGAGAACTATATCCAAACTGTAAAAGATATGTTGAGGGCTTCGGTTTACATTGGTTCGGTTCATTCAAACCGTTTAGAAAAAAGAAAAAAAATCAAATCTTGCCTCTTGCACTCTTTTCCTTAGTTTCATCTTCCATCTTTAAATCACTCAAATATGGAGCCTGAAGTGTGGGGCTGAGGAGAAGAGATGGAGTTGGAAGCGTAAGAGATGGAGACAAAGAGAAACGAAAATAAAAAATGGAGATCGAAGATGGAGTTGGAAGCGTGCGACGACATGCTTGGAGTGGAGAAGCAAGGATGGTCACCTGAAAGTTTGCATGAAGAGAGGGTCGCGAAGATGGTCACCAGCGGCCGACTTGGAATCTAGAAGGAGGTTGAGGGTGTGCGTGAGATTGGTAGATTGCAAATTTGGGTTTTTTTTTTCAAGTTTTAATTTATCATTCTTAAGTTGGGTCTGAGCCTAGAGAAAAAATAATAACAAAAGGTTTTAGACCGAACTTTTTGTGAATTAGTATATATATTTTTTATAATAGAAATATTGACATAATTTATATAATAGGTTACGATTTGGTTCGGTTTTTTATGGTTTTTTAAGATGGAAACCGAAGACCGAAACGAACTCTCGATTTTGTTCCTTAGAGAATCGATGGTTCCATATTTTTTAATAAAACCGAACTAAACCAATTGATTTATTTCGGTTCGGTCCGGTTCGTCGGTTTTTCTCAGTTTTTGCACACCCCTAATTCCATGTATCTATGCTAAGGAAGTATATTCATGATCCTTCACGTGTGTTGCAAGAGCAACCAGTAGAATTGAAGGAAGATCTATCTTATGAAGAAGAGCCAATAAAGATCATTGCCAAGAGAGAGCAAATATTGAGAAACCAGACGATTCCACTCGTAAGGGTTCTTTGGAGATATCATGGAATGAAAAAACAACGTGGGAAACAGAAGAATAGATATGAAGCAAGTATCCTTCTTTGTTCGAGTAAGGACTTCAAATTTCGAGGACAAAATTCCAAAAAGGCGGTGACAACTTGTAAGCCCTCTCTTCTTTTATTTTATTTTAGTAATAATTGTGACGTTGTTAAGGAATTTAAATATTGAAATGTAACCCAAAAATACGAAATTTAGTTAATTTGATAACTTTTGGTAATTTATATTTTTAAGTAACAAAAAAAAAGAGAGAAATATGTGAAATAAATATATATGTATATACATATTTAAGTTTTGTTAAGAAAATATTTAAGTCAAGTTATGAAGATTATTAAAAGAGAAGAAGAAAAGAGGGAAGAGAAGAAAAAGGAAAAATGTGTGTTTGTGTGTGTGTGTGATATGAAGCAAGTATCCTTCTTTGTTCGAGTAAGGACTTCAAATTTCGAGGACAAAATTCCAAAAAGGCGGTGATAACTTGTAAGCCCTCTCTTCTTTTATTTTATTTTAGTAATAATTGTGACGTTGTTAAGGAATTTAAATATTGAAATGTAACCCAAAAATACGAAAGTTAGTTAATTTGATAACTTTTGGTAAGTTATATTTTTAAGTAACAAAAAAAAAGAGAGAAATATGTGAAATAAATATATATGTGTATATATATCTGTGTGTGTGTGTGTGTGGAATTGGACATTTTGGGCTAAAACTAAATTAAAGAGGGAGTAGAAGCTTGAGAGCCGTTTTTATTGTTGAATTTTGGTCAGAAAAGCTAGTAAAACGAAGAAAATGTTGTGAAATTGGAGCTAAACGGAAAACAGAGATATGCTCGAAATTATGGAAAATTCATGGATTTAGAGGTTGAATTGAAGCTCCAAACTTAAGGGTAAGTTAATTTAAAGGCTTCTCTAGAGTTTGGTTAGTTTTAATTTGATTAACTTTTGCTGGGATTAAAGAATGTTAGTTCTGAAATCTTTCTCTAATCTCGCTGGAAAAACAGAGCGTCGTGGAGAAGTGATTAATTACGGGAGTTATAGGGTGTTTCAGATGACCAAACTTTAAGGTAAACTTAGATTTTCTTATGAGTTAACGGTTTATATAAGTTATTGTGAGAAATTTTGACTGGAAATATGATTTTTCGATCGTCGGAGCCTCATCAAAAAATCTTGCCGAAAAACTAGAAATTAAAGAGAATTAAAGGTTGAAGATGAACTTGCCTGTCATCAATTGTCCGTGTCATTATTTATTGTCATTAAAAGTATAAGACAAATTATTTACTAAACACCTAATTAAAGTAAAACTTTATATTCCTAAAACTAAACAAGGATAATCTTTGATATTTCTAAATCCATAGGATTATGTTGAGAACCGAAGGTAAGTTATTCTTTTTGGAATCAAAATTTGGATTTAAAATAACTCGTAAATTATGGTTTATTTTTCAGGACAATTAACGATAAGAGAAAAAATTATAAACCTAAATCCAAGTGAGTGACCTATGATATTAAAATTTTAATTTAAGCATGAATACTATTGATTTCTTTAAACTATTCTCAAATTTAAGATTGAATATATTTTAGTAAGAGTGAGATTTAATTTGGGAAAAATAAAATTAAGTATGCTTAAGAGTTCCTATGATTCATAAGCATTTTATTTTAAGTGTGACTATGATTTTTGAGCTCGAGTCTTGTATATTATGTGTGCACAGAAGAGTAGTTCGTTGTTGGTGTCAAGTTTACTCCACAACAACGATACTATCGGGAGTGTCAGACATGCCCCACTACGAAAAAGACATTGGGGGTGTCACACCCTCTCCCAGACTCTCTACTCTTAGCCTAGGAGACGGCGTGAAGCCAGTGAATCTCGTCCTTACCTTGACGATCCTCACTGACTATCTTAGCTTAACTGTGACTTAAACAAAACCAATAACTTAAAAAGTGCGGAATAAAAAAAAATCTCAAACTTAACATCTAACAACGGAAACTAAACAAATATCTTATATATAGTGCATCCCATACTATCTTATCCAACTCATCTCACTGTACCAAAACTTATTATAATAGTAACATGCATGATTTACTAATAACGTATAATAGTACTAAAACTTCTCAAGTAGCAGATAGTATGTGGTAGGTCAGGCTCTAGGATCACGATCTCTACCTGGAAAGTGGGAAAACAATTTGAAAGAATGAGCTAAAACCCCCAGTAAGTGATGCTTTAATAGAAAATACTTAAAACATATATATAGTATAGCTAGAAGTCATTGACTTAGAAACCTTCATAAATCAAATCATAACTGAAACCATAAATCATAATTTAATCTGAAATCACTTGAAAGGTGCTTGCACGATACTTATCTGTAAGTCATGGTAAAGCTATGCATAACTGAAATCATGCT
>JBBPDJ010028848.1:0-76192 GCA_037974625.1 Cucumis cinereus | reverse complement strand
CATAGTGTTACCAGAATAAGGTACCCAACCTTATCCTTATACTATAGACCCTTTAAGCTGTATCTCAAACATTGATCCCTGTATGTCCCCACATACTATTCAAGACTCATAAAACAACTTAGGATGTTAGTTTATTGGATTTGGGTTAATTAGAGAAAAATAATCAATTACTATTCATTGAAATTGAAATAATAATTGTTTAGTTAATAACGGTTAACAATTTACATTTACTATCTACGAGTTTTAGGACATAAAACCCAATAAATTCAACATCCAAACCAATACCCATAAATTAGAGCACTAAAATTCTCTCTCTCAATTCTTTAAATATGTCTTTTGTGTTCCAATTTCTTCCTGATGCTACTCCAAGATCAATTAAGAATTAAAAGGTACCTTCTTGGGACTGGGTTTTTAGTTGATCTTTCTTGAGAATTATTTTTTAATTGCATCCTATTTCAATTTTTCATTGAATTCAAGTCTTGTTTTGCATAAGTTCTTGTTTGAATGACTTGATCAATCATGAGACCATGAAACTTTCTTGCTAATGGTGCTAAGCATAAATTTCGAAACAAAATTGATTGGTGATTCTTGAATTGAATTTAAGCATGTCTTTCATGTTAATCTCTTCTTAAATTGTCCAATTTGAATTCACTTAATTAATCATTCTTAAGATAAAGGCTTTCCTTTTTTTTTAATGTCACAACATTGAAACCTAAGATCTTAATACAAACTGAAATAATGCATGAAAATCGATAAGATGAAAGAGCATTTAATAAGTTTAGTATGAATCTTGATGCAATTCTTATTCATTTATTGAGGTTAATTAGTTTCTTGAACTAATTAATTGTGGATTGATGTTAATTATTTGTTCAATGATAGAAAGATTACCTTGAAACACTTATTCCAACTTTTAATAATGATCGAGAGAAACCATTGTATTTTGCCCAAATTTTATAAAACCAAAAAGATTTACCTACTTTCTGCACATTCAATTGATTCCATAAAATCCCCCTTTCACCTTTAGAATTCTTGATTATTTGATTAAAGATTTGAGTTACCTAAACAAAATTCTCTTGGCTTCGACCCCCAACTTTCTCCTTACTATATTTTTTTTAGTTTCTTGATTAAATAAGTTTGGGTTTACAAGTTATCTTTGTTGGTTGTGGCTAACTTGAGTGATCTTTAACCTTTTTACATTCTTTTAACGACATCGCTCTTGTTTTTACTTATACAACAATCATTCTCTTGATCACTTACATAATCGATCTGGCACATATTATATGATTTTGAAACTTGTATCCTAAGTAAATGACTCATGACAGCTCTAGGATGGGAATGGTTCGAGGAGGTCAAGATTGTGATATTCATTGGATATTGGTCTTTAGGACCGATGGATGTGATATAGGTGTTTGGGACCCATTGTCATACATACAGAGGTTTTTGATCGTGTGCAATGATGTTTAGCCTTGAAAATATGCTCTATTTGCATATATAAGGCTCAGGGGTTGGATGCGAGGTCATGATTTTGCATCAGCTCCGATTGTGACCTATCGGAAGCTAAGTGCGTTGAGATACTCCACAACGTTTCAATTTAGATTGTGACTGGTGGTAGGTGATACTTGTAGAAATACAAGTTATAATAGTCTTTTACCTAGAAGAATGAAGAAGAATTGTGAAAAAAGTAAGATAATATGGGATGAATTTCATGAAAAAGATAAACTATTCGATTTGAGAGTTACAGAAGTCAAAACACCTGTTGTTACAAATTTTCATGTTTTAAGTGTGGGATAATTTGAACAGAAAAAAACCACAGAATAAAGAGCAGCATCAGGAGATCAAAGCTGACTTGCGTTAGCAAACCAAACGACGAAAAGATAGCACGCGATGAAAATTGCTACGTGACAAACAAGTTGGTGAAGATGTCAGGGAAAATGGCAAACGAGATTCACAATGATGCAATGGAAGAAATACAACGATGTTGTGATGCAGTGATGCAGAATATCTTAGTATCCAATGTCAGATCCCATGTGCTGCTGCATTCCTCAAATCCTATAAATAGGCATTAAGAGCTTAAATTCAACACAGACCTTTGGAGTAGAGATTATCTTCCTGAAGCTCTGGCAAATCTGTCATCGCCATCCCCTTTCCTCTCTATCTTTTCATTAAGCTTTAGGGGAGAGCTTCAAGCTTTGTGAGATTAGAAATGGAGTTCAAAAATCTCATTCCCCTAACCTTCATTGAACAAGTAATGATGAAGCCAAAGAATGCAAGAAACTGTTGCAGCTTGACACAACTTTCTTTCTTTCCATTTGTATTTTCTACTTTTATTGTATTTGTATTATGAATTTGATGGTCGAGTGACCTAAAGTTTTTATTGTGAATGCAATTACTTTTCATTATATTCTTCCACTTCTTTACTTACTTCGTCTTTAAGTTTTCTATGTGATTGACATGAAAGTTGGAAATGCTTTCTTTGGAAAGTATTGATGAATGAAATACTCATTTTGTTTAATTAGAGCTATTCTCAATGCCTAACGCTGTTCGAGAAAATAAATTTTATATTGGTAGTTAACTACTATAAAAAGCAAGTAACTAAGACCTCATTAAACAAACAAAGAAATGATTTTAGAAATAAAATCAAGTCTATAGTTTGAACCTTATTATACATATGAGAAATACGAGTGTGTGTGGCATCTAGGCCCGAGAGGTTGCTTGCCTTGAAAAAAGGTTGAAACATAAATGTTGTGTTCAAAATTACGTTGATAAAAATCACATGTTCTAACTTTAGCATTTATATCCTGAAAGGTGAATATATGCGGCGAAGGCACCAAGAGGTTGTGCATATTAATTCGAAGTTAAATATCATCGCCTTAAAGAAATCTCACCTCTTTTCATTTTGTGTTATTCCATAGAAGCGTTTCTCCTTTGACTTTCCCCATGTATGTACTATGTTAAAGTTAGTTCAAAATCATTCATACTCGTTCACCGCCATGTCACTAATCGCATTCCACCCATAATTTACATAATAGCTTTAGTTTACAATAAAATAATATTGTGACATAATTTGACATTGTACAGACACCATATAAGACAAAAGTTAAGTATTCTAATTCAATTATCATAAAATCTTTGTGTTCCACCTTGGCTTATCCATGAAACCTCTCTTTTCGGTTATACTTGGACAAGAGTGAGAAAAACTTGTATGCAATAGACACATCTTAAGGTTTAAGCAACGTGATAGAATTACGCATATTGCACATTTTATCTCATAGTGTAATCTTGTGACCTAACTTAAGTTTCATAGTTAGAGTCTAAATGATGAAATCCATGAGTAATAAGATTGCATAGAGTTATAATACCAAATGCTTCATACATATACATTTGCGATCATGTAAGTGCATCAAACCATACATTTGCTTTCACAAATAGTAGGGTACATAGTTTTTTTTATACATAATGGAATCTTGATGAATGGTGTTGATATCGCTTTCTATTGTACATACTTTTCTCAAACTTCAATGATGTTGATGTTTGAATTGTTGTTCTTAAATCGTCACTCAATGGACTTTTTAGCTTACACTTTCAAAATCTTTTCTTTCCACCCATGTAGCGAGAGAGTTCACAGGACCCATTAGCTGTAGCCTACTTATCGCAGCTCCTAACATCCACAAAATTTTGTTTTCTCAGTCCCTTTTTTCAAGTTTTGTGATAGAAATGTACATTTGTATTGGGAAATGTTGGAACCTCCCTTGTTCTTTTGTATGGTTATGTACTGGATATGAACTACTGTTGTTGAACTTTGAGGTGTACTTGTTGTATGGCTAGCCACTAAGGCTGCTATATATGAAAGTATGTTTTGTTTGTGGTATTATTATGTTGTCTACCTGACACATTTAATTTTATGGATGGTGGGTGTTATCCGGGACGATAACATTCACCATTTTCACACCCTCTTGTAGATGGCATAGGGTTATTTGGGAGGGGGTGTGACAGTTTGGTATTAGAGCTTAGGTTCTCGATTAATTTGAAGTTAATGTGATTCAATGACCATCAACTTAGGGTCCTAAATGAGAGCGTATACAACTTGATTGTTTATAATGCACATGATTTACATCGTTGTTAAGAAGGAAAGAAGAATCAATACTCGTCATACCTAAGTTAAGTTCTCGTAATTGATTTAGTTTGAAATCTCATACAATTTTCTCATATTCTAACACAATTTGTTTTGCATCGTCTTCTTTACTTGTTTGTTTTACGCATTTGATTACTTCAATTCAAAGTCCCCTTGTTTACTAATTGCAAGTCTTTGGATTTTAAGAAATTTAGTGAGCTCTCTGTGGATCTGACTCTACACTTACACTAGACTACTATTAGTTTGAAGTGAGATATAGATAAAAGAATAAATTTATTTAGAGAGAGTTGTAGGATTTGACACTCTGTTTGGCCTTCGACCAAACTGGCGTCGTTGCTAGGAAGCACCTTTATTTCTTTTTATTTTAAGGACATGTGGTTTGTTTGCTTTGTAATTCGTGTTCTTCTGTTGCATGTTTGATTCCCCCGAAGGCACAAGGTCCTTGTTCTTTACAGAGATTGATCGAGAAGAAAGGCGAATCACAAGGGGGAGGCGAAAGCAATCAGAGCTTAACAATCCTACCCCTATAGAAGACACATCCCAAGGAAGTTCCAGATAAGAGCCTGAATTACAACATATGGTTAATCCTATAGCGAAGTAAGAGAAGACTTTTCAAGAGCTTTTAGAACCTGACACCAATCAGCAACCACTTTGGGTTACATATCCTGTACCAACATGTAATTTTGAATTAGAGTGTTGTTTAGTGCACTTACGTCCTACTTTCAATGGTTTGTCAGGTGAGGATCTGCACTTAAAGGAGTTCCACGTCGTATGTACTAGAATAAGACCAAATGGAGTAGACCAAGAAAAGTGAATCTTAGAGTGTTCGTTTTCACTCTGGGTGGAGAGCCAAATATTGGTTGTACTATCTTCCACCGAGTAGTATCACTTCTTGAGAGAATATGCAATGCCAATTTTTTGGAGAAATTATTCTCTGTATCATGAGCTACTAGTGCGAGAAAGGAGATTTATGGAATCATGCAGGACGATGGTGAGTTTCTCTACGCCTATTGGGAAAGGTATAAAAGGTTTTGTGCTACATTTCCTCATCATCAAATTTTCGATCATATGCTCAATATTTTTACAAGGGACTAGTGACCAATGAGAAGAGAAGCATCAATGAAGCAGCTGGCGGTGCACTAAAAAACAAGACACCATTAAATGCTCAAAGATTGATATCTACTTGGCAGCTAGTTCTCAAGATTTTGGGACAAAAACCTCCTCTAGCTCTAGATCTTCTACTGAAGTAAATGAATTTAAAACCCAAAGATCTGCTTTGTTGCAGCAGTTAAGCAGCTCACTATAGACAGAACTCAAGCAAAGGTAGTTTGCCAAATATGCTTAATAATGGAGAACATTTTAGATATTTGCACACGTGTTCAATGATATGCAAGAGAGTAACATTTTAGATATTTGCACACATGTTCAAATATCGTTGGTGGATTCAGTCAGGGTGATCAGAATAGAAAATGGGACCCATACGGCAAGAATTACAACCCAAGATGGCGTGATCATCAAAACTTTAAATGGGGACCAAATTATCAAACTCGTCAGCTCCAAGACCATATTCTAGCTCAGGTATGACTTTAGAGGATTCTGTAAAAAATTTGGCTGACAATTCTTTGAAATTTCAGAAAGAGACCAAGAGTGTCATTGACACTATGGGGACCTAAATCTCACAGTTAGCCAATTTAGTGAGTAAGCTTGAGTGGCAGTCTGGTAAGTTGCCATCTCAACCTAAACCTTCTCAAAAAGAAAATGTCAGTGTAATAACTTTCAGAAGTGGAAAATAACTTAACCGATCAGTTGTTAGACCAGATAAGCAAGAAAAGAAAGAAACAGAGTCCATCTTCAGAACAAAATATAGAGTCAACTACACCACCAAAGAAATGAGTAACTTTTGATCCCTCTCTTAATTTAAATTTGTATCATTAAAGGTTATCAAAGCACAGTGAGTACGAGGTTGACAAAGAGTTGCTAGACACCTTCAGAAAATTGGAGATCAACATACTTCTTCTGGATGTTGTGAAGCAAATTTCAAAATATTCCAAATTCTTGAAAAAGCTTTATACAAAGAAGAGACAAACAATAGAAAGAGAAAGGGTAGTTGTGAGTCAATCAGTCTCTACTATTCTTCAGAAAAGTATGGATGAAAAACAAAAAGACCTTGATATGTTTTTCTTACCATGCATCATAGGTAAGAAAAAGATTGACAGAGCAATGTTATACATTCTATTTTTTATGCTATGAGATCTCACTAAAATGAACATGCACCTTATGCATGCCATATTGATGTCTTTGACTATCTTGGGTAGGAAGTCATTTGGCATGATTATTATGAAGATGATGACTACTCTAAGGATATCTAATTCTTTTTGCAGAGCTTTCCAGTGTATCCATGATCACTCGAGTAAGAATTCCTAGTTTATTTGATGATTTATCTGAACAGATTTTACCTTTTGTTGTGTAGGCACCTAAATTTGAGCTGAAGAACTTACTTCAACACCTAAAGTATGCTTACTTAGGCGAAGATGAGACTTTGCCTATCATGATTGCAAAGGATTTAACTGAGGAGCAGGAAGCTGAGCTGAATAAAGTGCTAAAAAGGTATAAACATGCGATCTGTTGCACTTTAGTTGACATAAAAGAAAATAGCCACACCATTTGTATGTGTCGAATAGCCTTAAGAGAGAGCTTAAAGCCTTACAAGCAACCTCAGTGTCGCCTGAATCTAGTTATGAAAGAGGTGGTAATGAAAGAGCACTACTACAAATATAGGCTTTCTTGACGGTTGAGTTTTTTCATTCTTGACGGTTTTTGTCCAAACCGTCAAGAAAGGGGTGATTTTAAAGAAAAATCGTCAAGAATTTTGACAAAAAATAGAACTGATTGAATTTTCCACACTTCTTGACGGTTTTAAACCGTCACGAAGTGGATAGATATTTTTTACGGTTTAAAACCCTTAAGAATAGTTATAAAAATTTCTTGACGGTTTAAAACCGTCAAGAAGTTTCCCTCCTTTCATTTTTTAGTTTCCCCCCCTCCTTTCATTTTTTAGTTCCCCCCCCCCCCAAATTTTTAATGTAAAAATAAAAATAGAAGAAAATTTGGTTCCCCTTCTCTTCCCTCTCTGCGATCTCCTTCCTCTCACATGAAACCCTTGTCCTCTATCTCTTCCATTTTCGCCCACGACAATTCAGGTCATTTTTGTCTGACCCACGACCACTCACGATGGAGAACGACCGACAACCCATTTTTGTCTGGCCCATGGCCACTCACGATGAGAGGGTTTAGCGTCTCTGTCAAGCGACCGACAACCCATTTCTGTCCGACCAACAGCTTGAAGTTCACCCACCCACGCCCTCTCCGTCCAACGACATCCATGCCATCGAGGTCCATTTTGAGTTCATTTCAGCCCAATTTTAGGTTCGCCTAAGCAGATTTAAGTTGTTGGTTGAGGTTTGCTCCATATTTGAAAGTTTTTTTTTATTCTCTATTTGATTGATTTTGTCTCTCCATTGTCTTTGGTTTTCTATGGTTTAGGAATGGCTTTTAAACTTTGTTTAGGGTGCTAAAATCACGAATCTTACTAAGTGTTGGCTTTTTTTTAGTTTCTGCATTCTCTAAGTGTGAGGAATGTAACTAAGTGTTAGTTTGTATTTTTGATAAAGTGTTTGAAATAAAAAAAAAAAAAAAAAAAGGTTTGTGTGAGTGTGAGGGATGAGGGGTGCATTGTTGGAACACAAGTTTTGAGTTCCTTTTTATTTTGTTTGGACATAGGAATGATTTGAAACTTTGTTTGGGTAGTAAATGAATAAAAGTAATTAGTTGTAATTGATTTTGCCTTTCCATTGCCTTTGGTTTTCTATGCTTTAGGAATGACTTTTAAACTTTGTTTAGGGTGCTAAAATCATGAATCTTACTAAGCGTTCGCCTTTTTTAGTATGTGCATTCTCTTTGGTTTTTTCTTATTTAAAAATGTCTTAAAAGTTTGTTTAGGGTCTAAGAATGATGAATGTAACTAAGTGTTAGTTTGTGTTGTTGGAAGAGTGTTTGAAATCAAAAAGTAGGTTTGTTTGTGTGTGAGTGAGGGGGGTGCATTGTCACACCCTCTCCTAGCCTCTCTACTTTTAGCCTAAGAGATGGCGTGAAGCTAGTAAATAACGTTCCTAACTTAACGACACTTACTGACAGCTTACTTAACAAACTCGAATAACATACAACGGAAACAATTAATAACACGCAAATAAAAATTTTCTTATATAAAAAGGTTTTATGCATACACTACATATCGCCCAACTTAGTAATTATTAAAATTTACAGACCAGAACATGCATATTTAGAGTTATGATTATAACCTAAGATAACTCTAATAGCAGACAAGCAGCGGTAGGTCAGCTCAAAAATTTCGATCTCTACCGATAAAGTGAGAAAGCATTTGAAAGAGTGAGCTAACGTCCAGTGAGTGACAATTTAAAAACAAAGTATTTTGATAACATATCTTAGAAATCACATGCTTTAGAAATATATAAAATGATAAACATCATACTGTTAAAAGATATCATAACTGAAAACTATTTGCAAGCCATGTGTAATCATTTAACTACGTTGTAGTGGAGAAAACCCAGCACTTCCAACGTCTTTGCCATAGTTGAGTCATCTCAACACTAACGACAGTAATAACTACGTCGTGGTGTGATCAGTACCAACAATGTCTTTGTCGTGGTGGAGCTAGCTCAACACCTACGACAGAAATACTACGTTATAGTGGGGCTAGCATCTATAACGTCTTTGTCGTAGTTAGGTGAACCCAACACTAACGACAGTAGATCAACGTTGCAGTGGGACCAACATCAGTAACGTCTTTGCCTTAGTGGAGCAAGATAAACACTCACGACGACGCTATCTACGTTGTAACGATGCCACAGCTCACAACGTCTTTACCATGGGGGGGCAAACCCAGCACTCATGACAGCAAAATACTCTAGTGTGCACACTTAGTATACTAGCCTCAGGCTCAATCATGAATACACACGTTTGTACTAAAATTCTCGTAAATCACTGAAATAGTTCTTAAATATCTTTGGATTAAGTATTCATTAAGAAATACTTATGAACTTAGATCATTTAAATCATACTGAAATTTCATTTAGAAATACTAAAACATGCTTAAATCATCTTTAACTGAAATCTCGTAACACGTGAAAATATCTTTGACCTCTAAATACATCAAATCATGCTTACTAGCACATATAAAATCATAAATCATGTATCTAATCATTATTTAACACATTTTTGGCACGAAGAAAACATACACATTCAATACATTTAGCTTTAAAATTTTATCTCGTAAAACGTGTAAACTCGATAATAATTCAGTGAAATTCATACAATACATGCTTTAAAATCATAATTTAAAATTAATAGTCACTTACAAACTTCATAGGACGTTCTCGGTTCGTAAATTTCTTCGATCGTCAAATTTCTTGAAAATCATCCAAAACTGACGGATTAATCCGAGTCGATAATTAAAATTCGTTCTTAGGTTAAATTCCCTGGATTTTTCTTAACATGTTAAAGTTTCCTTAATTTTCCTTCTAATTTGCTTCTTATTTGATGGTAAAATGGGCAATTAAAAATAATATACTAATCGGGTTAAGGAAAATGAAGAATTCTATCTTTGCGCTTTTATGACGGGCAAATTATAACGTACATTTAATGACGGGTTTTTAATGACCGTCAGAATCAAAACTTCATCTTCAACATTTCAATTTTTTCCAAAATTCTGCCCAGTTTTTGACGAGTAATCCGGCGAGACTCCAGCGATAAAATTCTCTTTTTTTGGCAAAAATTGGACGTTCTAACTATTATCAAACAATTACCCATAACTTAAACTACATTACCTCAAGTTTTGACCGTCTAATTTGCTCTCAATCAACAAGAATTCAAGCTGAAAATTTTGAGGCTCTGTTTTTCCGGCGAGTTTTCTTCAATTTTAAAAAAACTCGTTAATTCTAGCTAAATTGATCAAATTAATTGTTACGAAATCAAAGAGGGACTTCTTATTCAGCTTACCATCAATTTTGAAGCTCCAATTCAACTCTAACCCCTTCAATTTTTTCAAAAACGTCAATTGCTCAAAACTATAAATTTTCCAGCTCTGTCGAATTTCTTCTTCAATTTTTTTGGTTCTTTCAGTCAAATTTCTTCAAATTGAGCCTTCCTTTAGCTTTTCTAAATACTTTAGACACAAATTTCACTCAATTTGGTCAAGAATTGAAGCTCAATTTCTCTCTTCTTTTCACTGTGTACACACACACGATTGCCCATAATTTTTCTTCTTCTCGAGTCTTTCTCTTGTTTTCTTCTTCTTCCTCTCCTCAATTTCCTTCTTCTCTTCCTTCAAAATTAACCGACTTTAGCTTAATTTAAATAACCCACCGAATTTGTATCCAATTAAAGGGATTGAAGGAGAATTTTTAAAAGAAAAATTCCAATTTGTGTTTTCTTCCTTATCTCTTCTCGGATTTGCTTTCCAAATTTCAACTTTCTTCCTTATCTCTTCTTGTGGAACACAAGTTTTGAGTTTCTTTTTTATTTTTTTTGGACATAGAAATGACTTGAAACTTTGTTTGGGTAGTAAATGCATGAAATTAACTAGTCGTAGTTGATACGTCTTTCCATTGCCTTTGGTTTTCTATGGTGTAGGAATGGCTTTTAAACTTTGTTCAGGGTGATAAAATCATGAATCTTACTAAGTGTTGGCTTTTTTTAAGTTTGTGGATTTCTATGGTTTTTTCTTGTTTATGAATGTCTTTAAAGTTTGTTTAGTGTCTAAGAGTGATGAATGTAACTAAGTGTTAGTTTGTGTTGTTGGAAAAGTATTTGAAATAAAAAAGTACGTTTGTGTGTTTGTGTGGGAGGGGGTGCATTGTTGGAATACAAGTTTTGAGTTCCTTTTTATTTTGTTTGGACATAGGAATGACAAGCAACTTTGTTTAGGGTGCTAAAATCATGAATATTACTAAGTGTTGACTTTTTTTTAGTTTGTGCATTCTCTATGGGTTTTTAATGTTTAAGAATGTCTTTAAAGTTTGTTTAGGGTCTAAGAGTGATGAATGTAACTAATTGTTAGTTTGTGTTGTTGGTAAAGTGTTTGAAATAAAAATGTAGGTTAGTGTGTGTGTGAGGGAGGGGGGTGCATTGTTGGAACACATGTTTTCAGTTTGTTTTTATTTTGTTTGGACATAGGAAAGATTTAAAACTTTGTTTGGATAGTAAATGCATGAAAGTAACTAGTCGTAATTGATTTTGTCTTTTCATTGCCTTTGGTTTTCTATGGTTTAGGAATGACTTTTAAACTTTGTTTAGGGTGCTAAAATCATGAAGCTTACTAAGTGTAGACTTTTTTTTAGTTTGTGCATTATCTATGATTTTTTCTTGTTAAGAATGTCTTTAAAGTTTGTTTAGGGTCTAAGAGCGATTAATGTAATTAAATGTTAGTTTGTGTTGTTGGGTAAGGGTATGAAATCAAAAGTAGGTTTGTGGGTGTGTGTGTGAGGGAGGGGGGTGCATTGTTGGAACATAAGTTTTGAGTTCCTTTTTATTTTGTTTGGATATAGGAATGACTTGAAACTTTGTTTGGGTAGTAAATGCATGAAAATAACTAGCCGCAGTTGATTTTGTCTTTCCATTGTCTTTGGTTTTCTATGGTTTAGGAATGACTTTAAACTTTGTTTAGGGTGCTAAAATAAATTTTTTTATTATGTGTCGCTAGTTTGTGCATTCTCTATGGTTTTTTCTTCTTTAAGAATGTCTTTAAAGTTGTTGAGGGTCTAAGAGTGATGAATGTAACTAAGAGTTAAATTGTGTTGTTGGAAAAGTTTTTGCAATCAAAAAATAGGTTTGTATGTTTGTGAGGGGAGGGGGGAGTACATTGTTGGAACACAAGGTTTGAGTTCCTTTTTATTTATTTATTTTTTTGGACATAGGAATGACTTAAAACGTTGTTTAGGGTGCTAAAATCATGAATATTACTAAGTGTTGACATTTTTTTACTCTCCCTATTTGTTTTATTTTTACTCTATTGGAATAGAATTTTCAAACTTATTTCCTTTATTGCTTACTAGATTCACAACTATGGATAAATCATGGATGCACAAGAGTAGAATATTGAAAGGTTATGAGTTGGGTGTGGAAAACTTCATCAAATTTAGATTTTCTAATACAAATAGCTCTTATTTTTGTTGTCCTTATTTGAAATGTGGGAATTGTGAGAAGCATGTTAGAAAGGGTGTTAGGGATCATTTATATGTCAATGACCTTGATGGAAGTTATAAAATTTGGTTTTGACATGGGGAAGAACTTTCCTAAATCATCCTTATATGGAGAATCTTCTAAGTATGATTCTCATACATGCGAAGAGAATGATGTTGGAAGTGTAAAAGAAATGATTGAAGTTTCTCACGAAGAGTATTCAAGAGATCCCAATGGATTTGAGAAGTTGCTTAATGATGCTGAGAAACCATTATACGCAGGATGCAAGAAATACACCAAATTGTCTACCTTAGTCAAATTGTACAATTTAAAAATTAGGTTTGGATGGAGCGATACTAGTTTCTCAAAACTACTCAATACTTTGAAGGAAATTCTTCCTACATCCAATGAGCTCCCAAAGTCATTGTACGAAGCGAAGAAAACATTAGGTGCATTAGGAATGGAATATGAAAAGATTCATGCATGCCTATTGATTGTTGTCTCTACAGGAAAGAACAAGTTGATGCAATTGAATCTCTTATATTTGGTCATTCAAGGTGGAAAATGTTAAGGAAAAAAAATTCAACGATAAAGAAAATTCCCGCAAAAGTGATATGGTACTTTCTACCAATTTCGGGAAGCATGTGCCTATATCATCTCCTAGTTGTTTTGGACCTAAAATCAATATGGATAGCATTATGTACTTCTTTTTCATACATAACCATGTTAGAAGACGGTGTTGAATATTATGGTGCTTATCGAGAATAACTTTTCAACTTGATGTCAGCTTTTGTATGGCCAATCAACGATTTTCCGGCATATGGTAACCTTAGTGGATATTCTATCAAAGAGTATAAGACATGCCCAATTTTTGGATATCAAAGAACTTTATAAGGTTCAAATATGGGAAGAAAATTGCATACCTAGGACATCGACGATTTCTCGCATCCAATCATCCGAATCGAAGAAAAAAGAAGTCATTTAATGGTAAAAAAGAACTTGGTACAATCCCAAAACCACTGTCGGGAGTGGATGTGTATTTGAAATTGAAAGATCTTTAATTTCCTAGAGGGAAGAACCATAAGAAACATACGACGAAAGAAAATGCAAAGATCTTCATGTTAGACATTGTTTAGATGTGATGCACTTTGAAAAAAAAATGTTTTCATGAATATCTTAGGAATATCTTAGGAACGCTACTTGATATTCTAGGAAAAAGTAAGGATGAATTAAAAGCTAGACGTGATTTAGTTCATCTAAAAATTCAACCAGAGCTTGCCGCTATCAGTGGAGAAAAGAATATATCCATTCATCCTGCATGTTATATGCTTACAAAGGGAAAAAAACGATGTGTTTTGAAGACTTTGTCCGAAATAAAGGTTCCTGAAGGTTACTCGTCCAATATCAGAAACCTTGTGTCGATGACAGATTTGAAACTCAATGTCTTAAATCGCATGATTGTCATGTGCTCATGACAATCTATACTTGCCCAAAGTCTATACTTGAACTACATTGTGAGAAAAAAAACAAATGAAAACTATATAATCCAATATCGGCAGTAACAAGCAATCCATGAAGATGATTAATATGAGAGTCTGCAGTTAAATGAATTGTTTGTGTGTACAATAAATCCACAAAAAGTAGCCAATTGAACTAAACAGATAAAAAACTGAAAAGACATTCAAAAGTAAATTTTTTCAAACAATTTTGTTTTAAAAAGCAATGCATAAGAAACGACAATCCTTCGTCAAACGAAAAGAAGAATGTACCTAGCACAAATAGAAACTGCCACAATGTTTAAGATAAGCAAACCAGGTGGAAGTTCCCCAGCATAAATAGGCTTTGCTTGTTGTGGTGACCTTGTCACTTTCACATTTTTAACCTAAGGAAGTGCTGCTACTACCTCATTTTCCCTCTATTCAATCTGTCATGCAATGTACGCAACCTTTAATTATTACATTCAAGTAGTAAACAAAATCTATTTGAAAACGATTACCCAAAGCTACTAATAATGATAAGAACAAGGCAAATCTTAAAAAAAATCTAAAAAGGACAAAAAGCGTAAACGAAGCATTGAAAGATGGAGATTTGTGTTCCAATAAAACAAGATTTCCTAACAAAACAAGGTTAATCCATTTAAAGCAAAATTACATCCAAGGAAGCACAACCTTTACACAGATTCTAACACATGACCATAAGCATGACCATAAGCAATGAGGAGCTCAAAGGATGGAGATTTGTGTTCCAATACAGAAATGAGTCAAGGTACCTAAATACCTAGTGATAGAATGTCCGACCATGAAAATCTAAAAATTTGATAACAGATTCTCATCAAGAAAGTTTTTCTCTCTTTTAAATCGAAAATCCTCATGTTTCAGACCTCATTTTCCATACAATGATTGATAGGATCGTGTGTAGTAGTTACTGTGGTTCCTTACGTGGTCAAACATTTGAGATGGGTTGTGTAGGAGAGAGGGTCACCGTCAGTTTTGAAGGAGATTCGATCGCCGTCAGTTTTGAAGGAGATTCAATCATCGTGTGGGTCGTTGTAGGTTATACAAGAGATTGGGTCATTGTGGGTTGTCTAAAAGATTGGGTCGTTGTCACTTCTGTAGAAGATTAGGTCGTCATGGGTTCATCGTGGGTTGTGCAAGGAGATGGGTCGTCGTGGATTTTGCATGGGGGAGAATGAAGTGAGATGAAATTAGAATTGAGAATTTTTTACTTTTTAATGAAAATATGTGGAGGGAAACTAAAGTGAAAGGGAAAAAATTTCTTGACAGTTTAAAACTGTCAAGAAATTTCTAAATACTATTATTGACTTTTTTAAACCTTCAAGAATATTTGTATAACACTTGACGGTTTAAAACCATCAAGAAATGTGAAATTTCTAAAAAAAAATCGTCCAGCTTCATTTTTTATCAAAATGCTTGACCGTTTTTCTTCAAAATCACTTTTTTCTTGACGTTTTGAGCAAAAATCGTCAAGAATGAAAAACACCAACTGCCAAGAAAGCCCATATTTGTAGTAATGATTATCGAGATCAATGCATAAATAAAAAAAAGAAATAAAAAGGATTTCAAATTGGTTTTCCCTAATTGCATGTCATATTACTTTGTGTGTGGAAGTTGCATTTCCATCTTAAATTTTCCAGGGTACCCCCGCATTCAAGTGATACCCACCTTCACTATGTGGTTCCTTTGCCACTAGGAACGGCCCGGTGCTGTCGAATAGTTGCTTAAGCCGATCTCTCACCAACTCCTTCTTTGCGGTAGGTCTTCTATCCGCATGAGTTAGCGTAACAAGAATGAATTTCTTGATTGTAGCGAAAATGATGGTTCTTTAAATCTATTCAGAGCGGTGTTTAGGCTTAAATATGAAGGTTTTGAAATTGTTTATGCATGAATAAATTGCTTAAATTTATAGCTTTTTCTTTGATTGGATTGAGGATTGTGTTTTTGATTTTTTTTTTACTGTTAAGGCAAGAGTAGAGATCTTTGTAGGTAAGCTATTTTGTGAGATAGCGCCTAAAATACACTATCATTCTCTTCTTAATTCTTGGTTGTTACCATGTTTTTTAATTGTCTTATTAAGGTATTTGGTGCCTAAGAGGTAGAACGAAGTATTTGGACCAGAACGATGCTTAAACAAACCAATTTAGGGTTGAATTGCATCAAAAGGTGAAAATGACCAAAATGTCTCTAAGAAAATGCAGTAGCACCTGGTCAGCGTAAATTCCTGAGAGCATAAAGTGTAGGAAAGTGCCATGACACTCTCCTGAGCGCTACGACACCCTGATAACTTTATAAATCCCCGCTTGTCTATTTAGGTAGAAAATTAGGTGGCTAACCTTCTCCTTTACTATTTTCTTCCTTCTTTTCACATTTAGAGTTGTATAAATGCTTGGGAGAGTTCTCTCTTGGATTATGGAGCTTGTAATGGGCTAAGGTACTCTACTAGCTAGATTTAGTGCAGTCTTTCCCTTTCTCTTTGGTTAATTGTGAGAATTTGAGCTTAATACTTGTTTATGAGTTTTCAATCTTGAATAAATGATTATGACTTACATATTACTTGTGTTGTATGACCATTAATGGATGTTTATGTGATTTGTTAATCGTGTTTAACCTTGTTTAAGGCTATGAACATAGACGGGCTAGAATAGATTACTTGCTTAAACGTGAATTACTTAATTGATCTTGATTGTAAATCACAATGAATGAGTTAGATAGATGGTGGAAGTTATTGAACTTATCTTAGCACCCCGTTACACCTTAATGCAATTAATTAAATATGTTTCCTGCAGGTTTGACTTACCATAATTAGTTAATCTAATATTTACGACGGTTTGTTAGGGTTCTAATCAACTTGGCTAAACATAAGCATGATCTAATTTGATTGATTCTATGATCGCTCAACCACATTTGGGGAAATACTCGTTATTCCTAGCTAGTTCATTCTCATCATCGGTTCAATACTATTTTACTTGCTTTCATTTAATTACCGTGCAAATTTAGCATAGTTAAACAAACCCTCCCCCCTTCAAGTACTTATTATAAGTCGCTTAATTGAGAAACCATCTTTGTGGCTTCCTGTGGACTCGACTCTGTACTTCTCTTTACTACTCATTTTTAGAGTAAGACATGAAACAATGGATCCTGTCATGAGATTTGACACCCCATTTCGGACGAGACCAGTGCTACATTGCAAACTATTGAACACTTTAATATTAGTTGATTATCTTGCCTTAGCACACTGCCTTCCAGACGTAGGTGGTATATCACAAAACCAGGTTACCAACTTCTGTGTCTTTTTCTCTATTTACTTGTTGTTGGTATTTTCTTATTACAGTTGTTGTCTAAATGCTTTGCATTTGACATCTGCTGCGATTGTGTGACGAGTTACCTTAGTGCTTTTTCAGAGTTAATCTTGGAGGCTCAACCTTGGCTAGGTCGAGGCCAATCATGTCCAACACTCCTCCTAGCACCCTTTGATCTTCTTTTGCTCCTTCTTGAATCTTTTACCTTTGATTCTAGAATCTACTCATAACATACATAAACACAAACCTAAGCTCATAGACTAAAATTTTGAATTTGTCACAGCCCATAATATAATATAAATCTTGGCTTTCTTTTACCTCAATTTCATCTCTCTTTCTTATTTTCAAAAATAATGTTAGAGTTGTTCTACAAGCAAAGGAGAGAAATTTTCGTACAAAATAATTTTAAAATGTTGATATAAATAAAAAGTGAAGAAACGTGAGATGCGTACTTAAAAATATTTGCTAACATAAACTTTTAATTAAATTTAAATACTAAATACATGTCGAATTTAAAAGTAACAAGAGATATAGCAGATAAAATATAATAGACATGTGTGTTTTATTTGGTTAATTAATAATAAATATGATATTTGTTGGACACAATTTAAATTCTTTTAAAATATATTTTCTTTATAAATTTATAAATATTCAGAGTTTAAATTTATAAAATTATTAATTTGGATTTAGACTCATCTAAAATTTAGAGTACAAATTGATATTTTTTTAATTGTCTCCATATTTTGCCTACAAATATGTAATTACAAATAATATTTAATTTAAAAGCGAACATAACTCAACCTTAATTGACACACATCTTCTCTTAAATAATATTTGAGACACACTTCTTCTCTCGAATAGAGGTTTTAATTTCTGATAACTCATTTATTGTACTCAAAGAAGAAGAAAAAAAGTTTGAGAAACCCCAAGTTTTTGCAGTATTCAAGACTCGTTTGATGACTATTTGATCTTTTTATTTTTTGAAAATTAAGCTTTTAGACACCCCCACACTCTAAGTTTCTTGACATTGTTATGTACTTTTTACCAATGTTTTAAAAAATAAAACCAAAATTTGAAAACTAGAAAAAAAAGTAGCTTTTAAATAACTTCTTTTTGTTTTTTAAATTTTGTCAAGAATTCAACTCTTTTACTTTTATACAAATCATCGTAAATAAATAGAGAGAAAATAACATTAATTTTTAAATACTAAAGGGATACTAAATGTGTCTAAATTATGGACTTATTATTTATTTATTATTGGAATTCAAAACAAAATTATGAGATTAGAAACTTGAAACTCTAATCTTCCATCTTAACTAGTTGAAGTGTGGTTTAAGTCGATAATTGTCAACTATTTATTGGAAATTAAATAAGTTTCTTAAATATTTAAGTTAATTTTGAATGAGCTTTAATGAGGATTTTGACAGTTAAAGGAACTTTTAATTAATCAAATCAATGAAATTTATATATTTAGAAAAACGACAAAAGGAATGTAAAAGTCAAAAAAAGTGTGTTGGTTATGTACAACGTCATTTATTTATCTGTACAATTATTAATGAAACCCAAAAATTAAGTGATTTACTTTAGTTGACTTAAAATACGTAACGTCCCAGAGAAGTATTTATAAAGTTTGTGAATATTAGTATAAAAATTTAATGAGATTTATTTGCATAAATAAATCGACATACTTTACAGAGACTCAATAATTTTATAAAATACCAAGTATACATTATAAAATTATAAAAATTGACATCAAATTTACATGAATTTTTTAATGTTGAGAATTCAATTGTTACAAACTTGAAAGTACATAGACTAAATTGTTGCATACCAAAGTTCAAGTAGAAAATTGATACAAAATTAAAAATATATAAACTAAATCGTTACAAATCAAAGTTTAGAAACTAAAGTTTTAATTTTATGAAAATTTAAGACCAAAAGTATTTTTTAGTCTTATTTTAATGTAGCGAATTGAATTAACTCGAGGTAGGAGCATAAGTCAGTTAAAATTTAATGTGTTAGTGAGTCAAGAGATCTATGATTTGAATTTTTACATCACTTGTTGTACTAAAACAACTGACTTAAATAGTAATTGACATATATATTCCAAAGTTACATTCCAAATCTCCATTCACATTCTTATTATTCCTCACAAATTTATATCAATATAATTTATTGTTCTCTTTAAAATATTATCTTCGAATTCTATGGGTGGTGAGAGAACAATCAAAGTCCAAATGGTAATCTTGAACAGTATGTTAGAAGCTACAATGCTATATTAACTTAAACATGTTTAGTTCTAAGCTATCATATTTGTTTTAATAAAGTTGGAGGTTTATACATATACTTTTTTATTATGCATTTTTTATGCGTATTTTAATTAGTTTTTTGTTTGAAAAAATAAATTGATAGATGGCATATTTTTTAGTTTCCAAAAACAAAGGAACAATTATCGGAAATTAGGCTTTTTTTTTTTTTTTTTTTTTTCTCTCTCTCGCGTGCTCAACTCTACTCCAGAAAAGGTCTTTAGAGGAGATATCTAACTTCCTAAGATGTAGTGTAACCAAATCTTCCTTTTTCTTTACAATTTTTTTAAATCTTTTTTCTTTTAATTAAACATTCAAAACTCTATTACTTTTGCTTACCCAATTTTTTTATATAATTATTATATCTATTTTTATCGGTTTACTCGAAAAAATATTTTTTCTTTTATCCAAATTTAACTCAAAAGAATAATTTTAAATTTCACATCTATAAACCGTAGAACAAAATTTAAATTTTCTTAATAAGTCAAGAAGCAAAAAATAAAAAAAAATTAATAATAAAAAAAAGTGGATGCTTAAGATAAGAAATGGTTAGGTGTGTTTGGGAGTGATTTTGACATGGCCAAAATCATTTTTGCCATTGTCAAAATCCCTTTCTTCTAAATAATTATTTTTGGTGTTATGGTTGGATTATGGAACCAAGGTTAAAAAGGTCAACAAACGACAGAAGGATAAAGTTGAAAGGGTATTGGCCCCATCAGAGGTCGAGCCCAATAAACCCTCGCCCCAGCAAACAAGCCCAACATTAACTTGGTTAGAAAGGGATAAAACCTAAAAATTCCTTGTAAGCATGTTGGGCTGGTAGGCCTAGCTTGGAAGGAATACGTGAAAAAACAAGAAAAATTTGAAGATATGGTAAAATTTAAGGGGTGGTTAGAAAAATAGCAAAATTTGTTAGGAATATGAAAAATAACAAAACTGAAAATAAATGTTTAATGATTTTTCTAAAATGTCGTTATTACCCCTTGACGGATTGTGCACGTTCTTTTGTGATGGAGTAGTTTACGTTGTGCATTTTTCACGGGTAGGGTAGCCGTCTATGAAGTAGTTTTAAACACCATATACTTTATTCAGATAGAATATTTTAATTGATTTAGATTTAGTTAGATATATTAATTTTTTAAATTAATATCTAATTAAATTTATTTGATTTTGAAATATAATACAATCAAATTCCTAAGATTATGGTGATTAGTTAACCTAATGTTTAATTGGAAATTAAATATGTATACGGAGGCGCAGTGGTAGAATTAAATATTTCACGTCAATCTATTAGACAGAATAACCGTAATCTTTGAGATAAAATCGGTACTCCAACACTATTATCTGGTCCAATTGAATTTATTATCTATAAATTTATATGTAAATAATTACAAATATATTTTCTTAATTATTTGTTTAATTATATTTGGGAAATCTAGTATTTAAATCGTATAATTTTAAAATTCTGTTTCCCGTGAAATACTATTAAACAAAATAATATAAAAGATTCGTAATGTTTGGAACAAAATTCGCAGTACAACTGTATTCATCTAATTTTATTGAATTTATTGGCAATCAATCTATATTTGGATATGATTTAAATTGATGCGTATATGATACACATTAAAACTATAGGTTATGACAGGATTTAATATTTGGATATGATTCAAATATGGATTAAATTAAATATAAGATAGTTAATTTAGAAAATAATTAATTAATAATTTAGTTTAATTAGATTTAATTAAATTATTTAAATTAAAACTATAAGTCATGTGAGAGATATTCATTTAAATATGATTTAAATGAAATATTGATTAAATATGATTTAATTAATTAATTAATTAATTAATTTGTTAATTAATTATTTTAATTTGATTTGATTTTAATTTTAATTATAATTATAATTAAATTAAATAACTCCTTTACGAGAATTGTTTTTTCGGAAAACGTGGAATGCTCCCACGTTCTTCCAATAATCTCTATAACTTCTCCTTCTTCAGGAAGAAGGAGAAGGGCAGTACGCAAATGAAAACTCTTGTTTTCGAATTGCAGAAGGTCTGCAGAGAAAACAAAAACTGGTTTTCGAATTGCAGAAGGTCTACAGAGAAAAAAAAAACCTCTATATTTTTCCTCTACAATTCCCAAAAGAAAATTTTCAAATTGGTTCCCACAAGCGAAACCTCAATTATTCAACGGATAGGAGAGACTCGAACTGGTGTGGCTACAATTTGAAGATTCTGTAGAATTCAGAGACGGCAACGAGAGTAAGTTTATTTTTTCTCTGCAATTTTGTTTATAAAACCCATGCTTAGCCTAGATTGTTTATGTAATTTCTTTTCCAATGTATTAGTATTTTAAATTTTCCAAATTAAAATTGTGAATGAACTGTAATTCTTCCACTGCGATGGGTTTTTATCCCATCAAGTCAAGCAATGAATGTAAGTGGTGTGGGTTGCAATATAAGTTTACCATTATAGAAGACATTATTTGTATCTTACATTTGTTTAAACTATTTTGCAGGTATATCCTATTAACCAACATAAATTTGAGATTCATCACCGTAAGGAACACTTTGTTGTCAATATTTTGAACTTAACGTGCTCATGTCGGCAATGGGACCTTGATATGATATTGTGTCCCCATGCATGTGTAACGTTGTCTAATAGGAGCCTTGATCTGCATAGGTACACTGATAAATTTTACCATGTTTCCAATTTAGTTCACCTGTATACAAAAAAAAAAAAAAAAACACTCGATTGATAATGTAGAACAGATTAAAGATATGCATCCAGTTGGAGAGGATGGACTCCTTCCGCTCCAAGTTAAACGTCAAGTTGACAGACCTAAGAAAAAAATGATTCCTTCTTGCTTAGGAATAAAGGTATTGTTTGTTGCAGTAGGTGTGGTAGGAGAGGCCACAATTGTAGGGCATGTAAAGAACCTCTATGGCGTTAAGTTATTTAAATATTTGTTGTCTAGTTCAAAATGTCATTTAAATTCTAAAATAGTCAGTATTTCTTTGTAGTTTAGGATTTTAGTCATTTTATAATTAGACTTGGTTGTTTTTTATAAAGTAGAACAATTTGGTTATTTGAAGTGGAATCTATGAAAATACATTGTATTACACAGATTAAATTATGGTTAAATACAACAACTACTTGCCAACTCATATATTTGACCAACTGTATGTCATTATAGTTGGAATACCCGTATATGGTATCACGTGTACTCACCGATTGCTTTCGAAGTTAGCTATAACCATCTGGGTAGATAATGCAATACACTATTTTTTCATGACTATAACCAACTTGGTAGCATTAGACTCAATTATACGTAAAATACACTGTATTTCTAATACTTTGGTTGAATAACTTCTTCAATCGTCTACATTAAAGCCAAGAGTAAAACATAATCCAAAAAATGTAAGAATAATTAGTTCACATGTCTATTGGTTTAAGACTCATACAGAAATCTCACGCTTGGCTTAAATGCAGGTTGAATGATGACATGTGTGGCGAAGAATTTTCATCTTGTTTGAGTTCTGTGGGTGTCTTGCCTCTTGCTGCCTGTATCCAGATCCCCTCATTTGAGCTTTCACCTCCAGTAGCCTTCTCTACTTTGGATTTTTTCACATTTGCCTGTTGTTTGCCTTCTTCTTTATCTTCAATTATCTTCAACAGTTCTCTCTTGCTAGTGTTCAACTACATATATTTGATGACTTAAGAATGATTATTTGCATAGTTTTACTAATAAAAATTTATTGAATAAAAGACTATTTAACCTTACATGTTTTAGAATTATCCTTGTTGCAGGGTTATTCTCATCGATGTTTGATAATTTATCTTCTTTCACCATTTTCTTCACCAGTAAGTGATAGGTAAGCAGAAGTGTAGCTTCAGTAATTGTTACAATACAATATTTTCTATTATATTGGTTTCAGAACTACTACCTTGTTAATTGACTTCTTTTTTTGGCTTATTGGGGGTAACGATGGTTGAACTCGTCTAAGGATATTAGCCGTTGAGTTTAATAGTCAATATTCTTTACAAAACAATACAGGTTGCGTAAATATTTTCTTGGATAAATTAGATAACAGTTATATATACTATGATGTCAATGCTTACCATTTTATTCGTTTGTTTTGTTCTAGACCTTTGTAGTTCCTCGTAGATTTCTTGTTCATTAATTGAACAAATGACTCTGTTTATCTTCTCATATGCATCTTGTGTATCCTATTAAATTATTATTCACAATGTTTAGTAAACAAAGAAAAGGTATGAAACTATTTTAAAGGTATGTTAGTGATACATTAACATGCATGTTGGTCCCTTTTCTTGTCTGGTGGACGACTCTGAACCTTTGTCGAATGTCTTGGTGGATTTTTTTTTGATTTTGACTGGCAGAATTTGCACTTGGATTACCGTTTTCATCATTATCATTGTCTTCATTTCTTCTACTGGACATTTCGTTTGTATCAGAATCTAAATCAATATCTTGTTCTTTCCTCTTTTTTCTCTTGTTTTTTTTCCTAATTTGTCCAGCTATTCCTCAAATTAGTTTGATTTTTGGTTCAAAATAGTAGTGTGAATTGTTGACATTTCATAAATATTAAATACAGTGTAATTTAGGTATACATACTATGAAGACATTGTTTGTTGATAGCTTGTCGATTCTCAGATTTTGATGTTCAATAAGGCCAACCAATTTGTTAACGATTTTCTAAAGATCTATTATCTTTTTGTTCATTGTGTCCTGTACATTTTGTAAGGACACGACCTTCTCATTCATTTTTTGACTCAACATTTCTTCTGTTTTTGTATCCTTGATACAATCTGTTTTATTCCTTATGAATCTAATCCAGATGTTGGTCCTCTATTGACTTAGAGATTAACAACTCTCACTGTTGGTGTACTCCTTTTCAATTCATCTTCTATCTCCTTGGCAATTTTTTTCTTCTTCAATGAAAGGAGTGTAATATGGCATTTTCTATTCTTCTTTTGTTGCTAAGCATATTTTCTGTTGTTCGATGAAAAAAATTGATATGTTTTGCCATTACAGTAGTATTTAAGAATTTAAAATAGCATAATTAGAAAAATCTCCATTCCGTGGGCAAATCAAAGACCTTTTGTTTTAGGTCCTTCAATTTTGGTTGTGTGTCTACAGCCTAGTTGAACCGTGGAATTGAAATCCTCTTTGCAAAGTAGTTTGGAGGATTGCTCAAGGTTGGTATTATTTCTTACGCCCACGCCAATATTAGGAAGATAAATCCTCCCATAGAAATTCTCGTTTGACCTTTACTTGTTACAACTCTATTCATAAATCGCACAAGTAAATTAAATGCTACCTTCTCCCACAGGTAGCTATCAAAAAACTCTTCATCATCGACCATTAAGATATGTTCCCATTCTATCTGTAGGTTTTCTTGCTTTGGTATCGAAAAACTTTCTAAAAAATATAATTTTGCCATTTTTACCCGCTCACTGTCAGTACCAACTTTACAGACATTGAACATTATATTAAGGTATTGCCTTGTGACCGACTTCAAGTCCTTACAATACATATTTTTCAGATGTCCTTCTCCCTTAAGGTCATCTTTTTTATTTTTATTTTTTGGGACTTCTTGACAGTTCAGTCTTGTTATTAATGCAATTTTCCTTAGTCCAAATTTTAACACTCTCCCCCCATTAAGAAGTTTAATTGCTTGTCAGACTTTGGTTTGCACATTTGTTGGATCAAGTGTAGTAGTAATTGGGATGATTGGTTAGTTATTGAGAAGTCTAATAAATGACCAAAAGTCCCTTCTCTAAACCTAGTTGTCAAGGCTTCCCCTAAATTTTCCTTCACCTTCTCTACAATAGTGTTCTTGGTTTGCAGATTTATTTTGAGTGGTTCATTCCTTCTAGCTGAGCACATTAGATGTACATAGTCTTAACACAAATACGGTGTATTTTAATTAGCAATCATTCACGTATGAGTACTGGTTAACAATTAACAGCTTAAGAAGTAGACTTACAAGAGTACAAAACAACTAGACCAATAAGGCAACATTTCAGAAGTGCACTATTAAATAATAATAGTAAAGCTGGCAGGATTATTCATCAACTAAAACAAAACACATGCTACTTTCATTTAGTAAAAAATAGATACACACTTCAGTCGAAAAAATATACTGTTATTAAATAACATATAATATCAAGTATACCCCAGTCTTTTCACACGTGAGTACTGATTAACAATCAACAGTTAAAGTATTAGGGTTCCAAGAGTACAACATTTAAGATTACACTATTAAATAATAATAATAAAGCTGATACACAGTACATTCACTAAAACAAAACACATGTAGCTTTCATTCTTAAAAAACAGATACACATTTCACTTGGTAAGATACAATGTAATTAAAGAACATTTTACATCAAGAATACCTCAATCTTTTCATCTGTCATAGGGACCTTCTCATTTCTTCTCGAAAACCTAGTACTGTTGTCCTATAGTTTTTCACTTTTTACCTATGAAATCATAATAATCACGATTAAAATACGAAATACACAGTATTTTAGTTAGCAGTTTTTAAATTATGTTTTGCAAGTTATAGATGTACCTTTTTCCCCTTTCTTTTGGCTGCTTGTTTTTTAGTATCACTCAAAGATTCATCGTCTGTTTCTGTCCTTTATTCTTTGTTTTGTGATGTATTGTCTTCAGGTTCTTTTTCTTCTTTTTCGTTGTCTTTTTCTTGCTCTGTGGTATCATGTTCTGACTGGGTAGAATCCTATGAATTGCCATCAAATATGGGGTAAACAGTCCTATGAATACAATAAAATACAGTGTAATTTATAAATAAACATAATAAAATGTGCATTTATACCTTTGCCTTTTATTTGATATTTCGTCTGGTATTTCTGGCAGATTTTGCTCTTCTAGCTCAATGCTCTTTATTCTTTTTTTTAAGCCTATGTATCCTCAATTAGTTAACAATGATGTTATATGGTTAAAAGTATATGCAAAGATATTCAGATTACCAGACTTTTGACTCTTGGTTTTTTCTATATTGTATTCTTTGTGGGTTGTTGTTCCTGTTGTTTTCTTTTCATGGTTTTCTATGGGCTACGTGTACTTGTTTGCCCTCCTGCCATTGTGTACTCTTTTTCCTGTCAGGTATACAGTTCATGTTATCACATTTATAAACATCCAGTTGTGCATATAAGTCTATTGGTGCAATTAGACATACCTCGTCGTCGACGGTCAAGTCTATTGGTTCTTTGGTTGAAATTCTTCTTGCACCAATATTTCCAGCAGATTTTAATCTTTCACTTGATTTCCCTTCCCTTAATAGTTATTTAAATTAATAACGAAAATAAAGGAAAAAAAATTTGACAGTCGTAAGATTTGATTCTGTAACTATCTCCTAAAATTGAGCCGAGGTTATCATTATATAAGATTTTTTTTTAAAGAAAAAAATATATTCTAGTTTTTCAAATTTCAAATTTAAATATTTATATAAACAGGAAAAAAGATTACTAACTACAGTTCATCTTCTTCAAACATCAACATGCATATTGATTTTTAGAAAGGGAATTTGTATGGATGTTTTGAGTTTAGTACCTTTGTTGTTTTTGTCTTCACCTGAGATGACAGTCGATAAAAACGTTGAACTAGATGAAGATTTGTTGGAGATGCGTTGACTATGTTGCAATAATTTTTTGGCAATCGCTTTGAAGAAGGTGGTCTTGTCCGAAGAGGAAAAAGACGATGTTCTTCGAGGAAGAGAAAAAGACATTCTCGAAGGAGGAAAGTGTTGTTTGGCTTCTCGAAAGAGAAAGAAGACGATGTGTTGTGCAATGGAATACTAGTTTGCGTTGGTCATCCTAAGCTACTATGCAATGAAGTGAAGTAGATGATGATGCATTAAAAGTTTTCCTATTCAAATCCAAGTGCAAACTTAAATAAGTTCCTAGTGAGTCCAGGGTCCAACATAAAGAAATTGTTGCGTTTTGTTATGAATTTAAGTGTCACACCCTCTCCAGACTCTCTACTCTTAGCCTAGGAGACGACTTGAAGCCAATGAATCTCGTACTTACCTTGACGATTCTCACTGACCATCTTAACTTAACTGCGACTTAAACAATACCAACCACTTAAAAAGTGCGAAATAAACTTAACTGCGGAAATACAATCTCAAACTTAATACCTAACAGCGGAAACTAAACAAATATCTTATACAACCCATCTCACTGTACCAAAACTTATTATAACAGTAGCATGCATGATTTACTACTAACGTACAATAGTACTAAAACTTCTCGAGTAGCAGACAATCTGTGGTAGGTCGGCTTCGGGATCACGATATCTTCCTGGAAAGTGGGAAAACAATTTAAAAGAATGAGCTAAAACGGCCAGTAAGTGATACTTTAATAGAAAATACTTAAAACATATATATAGTATAGCTAGAAATCATTGACTTAGAAACCTTCATAAATCAAATCATAACTGGAACCATAAATCATAATTTAAACTGAAATCACTTGAAAGGTACTTGCACGATACTTATTTGTAAATCATGGTAAAACTATACATAATTGAAATCATGCTAAAACATTAATATCTGAAAATCTGTAAGTGATGTGTATTAAACTGAACTACGTAATAGTGAAAAAAACCCAACACTAGCTACGTCTTTGCCGCAGTGGAGTAATCTCACACTAACGACATCTATATCTACGTCGTGGTTGGATTAGGACCAACGACGTCTTCGGCAAGGTGGAGCCAGCGCAAACACAACAATGGTATCCTACGTTATAGTGGGGCCAGAAACTATAACGCTTTCCCAAAGTGGGGCGAACCCAGCACTAAAGCAGCGAATCTACGTTGTCGTGGGGCCAACACTTGCAACGTCTTTGCCATGGTGGAGTAATCTCAACACCATGAAAACGTATAACTACAAAGTAGCGGAGCCACCACCCACAACGACTTTTCCATGGTGGGGCGAACCCTCACGCAAGGCAGCGCACACCCTAGTGTGCACACCTAGTATATTAGCCTCAAGCTCACATGGATACACATGCTTAAAAAATAAATCATCGTAAAACGTGCAAGTCACATAAAACATATCATCATCTCAAATCATCATGAAATTCATAGCACTCAAAATCATGCTTAAACATCACTTATAAACATGGTAGAAATCTCATAGAAACATTAAATCATCATAACTCATGATTTCGAGAAACCTCGTAAAAAGTGCAAAACGTCCTTAGTTCCTATAGCAGTCAAAACATGTTCAAACAGTTATTAAAATCATCAAAATCATCTCAATAAACATAAACAGGGCCTAACGTATTATAAAACATACTTATTTCGTAAACAGGCATTGCCTCGTAAAACGTGTCAAAATAATACTATTATATTCAAACGACCGGAAATACCTTAAAACACTTAAATCATGCTTCAAACAAGTTACCATGTGAAAGTACATTGAAAAATATGAACAACGTGATTTTTATAGAATTTTCTGAAAATTTTGCAAATTCTCGAAAAACGTGCATTCTGGTCATTATTTTAATATTAAAATATTAAGATAATACTATCACTCACAAACTTGAGGGGTTATCCCTGGCTCGTAAATTTTCTCGTTCTCCAAATCTCCTGAAAAATAAATTCATAATTGACCCTTAAATCACTTGGCACAAAAACCGAGGAAAACTGAATTTTTCTTAATTATAATAATAATAATAATAATAATAATAATAATAATAATAATAATAATAATAATAAATATATATATTACTTCACATGTACAGCCCCACGGGAAGAAGTTTAATTTTATTATAGACCTACTATGACGAACAGAAGATTACGGTCTACAAACAAAAAAGAAAAGTCGACTTCATCTTCAACCTTCCATTTTTCTTCTCCTAAAATTTCCAGATTTTCGGCAACAACTCCGGCCTACCTCCGGCGGACTAATTCTTTCAATCTACTAACAATTAAAGACTCTAACCTATGGCAAACGATTTCTCCATGAGTCTACTTGCTTACCTCAAAGATTGAGCTTCAAACCCCTCGTGGATAGCTTGAAATCATCTCTGGAAGTCTTCTTGCCCTGTTTTCTGTGAGCTTAAATTCGAGAATTAAAACTTCAATTTCTTTCTACATAGATCAAATCAACTCAATTCCTTTTACAGAACTTTAAATGAACTATCAATCTAGCTTACCTCCAAAATTGAGATCTTAACTCCGCCTGTAGACAGAGAATTTAATTTTCAAAGTTTCGGGTCCTTTTTTCGTGTTTTCCAGCAGTCCGAGCACTTTTCCTTCAAATTCAGTGGTCTCTTCGGTCAAATCTCTTAAAATTAAGCTGTCCATCAGCTTCCTCTCTCCTTTCTACACAATTTAGACACAAATTTTGCTTAGTTTGGCCAACAATCGAGCTCAATTTCATAATTGCTTCCACAACGCTCAAGAACAAATTTGGCCAGAAAAACTTCTCTCTCTCGGGTTTTCCTTTGTTTTTCTTCCTACTTTTCTTCATTGCAGCAAAAAATACACGATTAAATATTAGATTTTTCCTACTACCCAACCAATTAGAAAGGAGGAGGAGGAATTAAGATTAAATTCTCAATTCTTTCCTTATCTCATCCTTCTCGGCCCACCATTAAAAAAAAATCAATTTTCCCTTTTTTTTAAACACCCAAAAGATAATACAAATTAATAATAAATAAATAACTTTCTTTTCTTTTCCTTTTTCTTTTATTTTTATAAAATAATAATTATTAATTTTTTTATAAATCCAAGTAAATTACCACTTTGCCCTTGATGTAATTTAATTTTTGAAACAAAATTACTAAAATGTCCTTTCCAAAAATTTACTAAAATATCTTATTTTATTAATACATTTACAACAAACGACTTAAATATAAAGTCAGGTATTACATTAAGTCTCAACCTTTTGTGATGTAGACTACAATAATTTGAATCAATTTATGCATTCTATATTAAACTAATTAACTACTTCCTTGATGAGATGTGATGGGTGTGTATAGTAAAGAGAACAATCAATCACTTTGCTAAACCGACGTTGGATTGTAAGAAGAGTATATGATTTTATAGATTTAAGAAGTTTTCTATCAATCCTTCAAACAAAACATAGATAACAGTCATGCGTTCGATTACTAATGAAGACAAGCTATCTTTTGGCTCCTCAATGCCACAGATACTCTATTTCTAGACGTAAATGATGTATCAGTACGCGGCAGACTTAAGCTTACTTCTAAGTTTGCTTCTATCTTTGTTTAACTTTGTCTTAGCCACTTACTCTTTCAAGCAGTTCACTACCCTTACTTGAACTACTCTTTCGATGAACTCAAGCAGTAAGCTTTTACACAGGTTAAACAAAATGAATGTTATCCATGCTTATTTTACAGAAATGAATCCAACTTTCAAACCCATTAACAAATTGAGCTACTCATGTAAGTGGTAAAGAATAGAGATAAAGATGTATACAAATTTCAGTGATAATATTGATATGGAATTCTTTGACAATATCTAATCCTCTAATACAATCACACTATAAGATAAAAACAAAGTGGGAGACAACAAATTTTAAAGATTAAGTCGTGGATCACGATTTCTTGTTTTCCTCGGTTAGTTGCTATGAAACTTCAATGACAGTCAAATGAACGAATGGTGATGAAGATGGTGAACTAAAAAAATGGCAGAGTTTCGACTCTTGAGTGCGTGTGTGTCAATTTTTTTCCATCCCCTTTTTGCTCTTCAATATTGGTATTTATAGGCCTTTAAATGCTCGTCGTCCACTAAGTATATTCCTTGTTTTGTATCAGTTTTTTTTACGCTTGTAGGATCCACCCACGATCAGAAAAAGACGCGCTATTTTTTATTCTCAGCGCCTTACTCTTCTAAGCAATGGATGATCCTCATGTGTTCTAAACGCCTCATGGTTTTTGTTTTCACTGCTAAATTCAAGTAATCACATGTCTCATTGAATCTTGTCGCATTGACTTCTTGCTCAATGACAATGCTTTATCTGCCTATGCATTATAAATGCCCGGAGTTACACTTAGCAAATTTCTTCTTTCTTCTTCAAGTACTGCAATGGAAAACACAAAAGGTCATAGTTTTCAAGATTTTTAGCTTTGTAAACATCTGAATGCGTAGATCGTAATGCTACATGATTTCTAAGTCTAATCTATGAATTTTCTATGATTTCTCTTTAACTATCTTGAATATAAAAGACCAAAAACTTGTATTTCTACAAATTATAACACGCCAAAATTTAAGACGATGTTTGTCCTAAGCATTTATTCACAATCTTAGTGCATCATTCCTAGAATCTGACATCTCACCCTGCCCTTTCAATCTGCATCTAACTACAAGTTTCATTTGACTAGTGTATCACCTCAAAATTAAGATAACCTATTAAAGAAATATTTCAAAGATTCAAATGCAAGCAAGCCTAGTCCTCAAAAATCATTTTCGTAACGCCCAGACATTCCTATTCGTTTATTTAAGGATTATGTTATGGTTTCACAAACAAAGTAAGATCTTGTGTTGTTTTTATCATTCATTTAATTTGATATTTAGGCACTGATCGAATAACATTAGTATTCTATGAATTTGTTCCTCTTCACAGCTTCGACTCTTATCATCACTTTAGACATGATAGCTATGCTCTTTTAATTAACCACTTATTCTCAAGTGTTGTTCACATCTTAGGCGATGACATTGGTGCCTTACCAGTGTAGAGTGATATATATATCAAATGCAAATTGAATGAATTATATAATAAACATAGACTTTAGTAAGACATAAATCTTTTCCTTCTAAGTTTTGAAGGCATTAGCTCAAACCTTCCTCACCCTCAAATTTAGAGGGCAGCAAGGTCCTCGTTGTAGAAATAGAGTTATAAGATTGTCTAAGAAATTTTTAGAAGACAAGGTTTGAGGTAAGACTTGCCCGCATTCTAAATGTCTGAAATGCTTCTAAGTATGAGTTCTTAAACTTGAGTTTCAAATCAAGACTAGTCTCTTTGTTAGTTACAAAGTTTTCATCATTAAGGTCATATGGTCACCGCATCAAAATAAAACAAAATAACACCAAGACAATAATTAAATGTAGTCAACGCATAAAGAAGAGAATGGAATTACATCAATCAAACTTATTATTATGTAAGGCGTTTGAAGCATAATGAGTTCACAAGATGTTTACAAAAATTGATTGATACAAATAGAAAGAAAAAAAGAAGACACCCCCCAAATTAATTTTCTGTCGTACTCTTCATTTTGGTGCGACGGGATTGCATCACCTGGAAATCGAGGTGGTTGGCAGAGATTTTGAGGAACAATTAGAGCAGGAACGCGCTGTATATAAACATCATGCACATAGTTCATTAATGCACGAAACTAATCTCTGTCTTCTTCAAGGCATTGTAAAAGGTGTTGATGTTGCCTTCAGAGCTCAGTAATTTCCGCTGTTTGGCGAAGAATTAGTTTTTCATCATAGTAATTTGCTCTGCATGGCATTGCACAAATGCCTAGTGTTGTTGGAAACTCTGATGCTGCGACATCGACACATCTTGATTGGAAGAGATCAAGTCAAGTTATTCACTTATAGGTTTCATAATCTCACCGCGAAGATTAATTTTCAGCCTATCCATGTTCATCTCCCAATAATCTGAGCCTGATTAAGGAATGCTTTGACAATGCATTGTATTTTGAGCTGGTGGAACTTCATTTGTTTCACCGTCTTCTACTCTAATTGGGACTTCCATTTAAGAAGTCTCACTAATCCCTTGATGGAGTGGATCATCAACAATTGGAGGGTGAAGTGAATTGGGCTCTGAGTTAGTGGGGTTTTGGAAAAAATGGATTGGTATTCTCATGCGACAAGATATACGATAGGTTGGGGACAATGTCATTTAAATCATCAATTCTCCCAAAGTCGTCAACTGAAAAGGTCTCATCTGTAACAAGCTCAATGTGCGGGGGAGAACTGATTTTTGGTTTGGGAGATGGATCTTTAGGTGGAGGAAGCAATGGGGTGAAAAGTGCTATGATTGCCAAATCTGTGGATGATGAGGTGGAAGTTGGCTCATTTGACTCTTCAACCTCTTTAAATCTCTTATGTTCTACCTTACTCAGTCTTCACCATTTAGCAGAAGGTTGAGGCGGTGGCTAAAAAGGTGATGCAGGTTGTTTACCTAACAATGCATGTCACATTTTAGCAATCTTTTCAAAATTCATGGTTATACAACGCATGATGCAATATATTGACATGACTCTATTCAATGAAACCCATTTGTCATGTGTTTTAAGAATGAATTTCTTCTTCACAAAGTAAAGCCATACATTGGCTTCTGGTGTCAATGATTTTGCTATTAGGCGTTTACATCCTTTTGCTGTTATATTCCATTCAACCCTAGGTTCAGCCGCCACTGCAAACACATCGTTGATCTCTTCATCTGAAGGCTTTGCAATTACTCTATTTTCCTCAGCCTCAATATAACATGGTAGGTTATAAAGTTCATTGATTTCTCTAGCTTTGAAATCAACTCGTTGGCCATCCAAAATCACAAATTCTCCCTTTTGTGCATCTTGCTATTGTAGAATTGATGGACTAAATTAGGCCTTATACTTTTATGACCTTGGCAGAATTTTCTCCATTCCAGCGCATCAACCTAGGTAGTAATAAACACAGGGATCGTGCCATCTTTATGAAAGAAGCCCATTTCATATAGCAATTTTTGGACTTCATCATCATCTTCCTAAGACATTCTTAAGTGTCCCACTTCCTTCTCCTTTGTCACTCGTCTTCTTTTGAACAAGCTTCTTCCTTGGCTCCTACTCATCTTCATCATCCTTCTTCTTTTTAGGCGTCGACCTTTTCTTCGATGCCCTAGGTTCTCCTCTTCAACAATCTTTTCTTTTTCCTTTCTTCTTTGTTTCTTCAACCGCCTTTTGTTTTTGCTTCTTTTGCTTTTCCCATTACTCATTTTCTTTTTGTTTTCAATTTTTCGTTGCTCTACAACCAACCTACAACATCTAATTTTCTTTTCTTTTTGTTTTTCTCATCATTATCTTCATTTAAGTCATCAACAAGGGCACTTGCTACTGCCTCGATTCTCTTTTCTTCTTTATTTTTCTTCGCTTTATAAGAGGTGGCGAGAACAGATGAAGCACTGTCCTTTAATTCCTTGAAGCTTTTTTTTACTTCCTTAGTCTTCTCCATCAACTTCTCAGCAAGTTGCTCAGTTGAGGATGTAGGCAGAACTACATCATCTCGATGTGTTCAATAGTTTCACTCTCCACATTTTCGGCCATGGGTTCGGCCACACCAATCTCGACTACTTCTACACCCACTCCTTTCTCTATTGGTGCATTTGATGACCTTTCTTTCTTAATTTTCATCTTCTCCTTCTTCTTTTGTTGAAACGCCTCAAACATCTGTTTCAATATACTCACATCTGACTTCTGAAGCGAAGGTCCAACCACCACCTTCTCCGTTGGCTCACCTCAACTTTTTCTTCAATCTCATCGTCTTACTCAATACCTTTTAAAATTACACCGAAACTTTATTCTCACACTGTCCTTGTGCATTTTGGCCGCTTTAAATTACCTTGCCACTAGGCGATGGAAATTTTGATTGCATTGGTTCATTCCACGCAGTATTCTGTTTGGCTGGTGCAACTTCTTATGGTAAAGCAATCAGCTGCATGTTTGATGAGGGTGGAATAGAAAATGTTTCACTTGTCTTTGATTTACCACGATGGAGACTTTGGACTCTTACATCCTTCAAATTCTAGCAAGGTCCAATTGGTGAAGGCATGGTGGCTGAAACCTTTGATTCATTTTTGTTGGTGGTTGACGCAACATTTTGTTTGTCTGGCATTATTGAAAGAAGAATGGAAAATATAAGGTAGTTTCAAGTAGGGTAGTCGAAAACCAAACAAAATGTACGTGAACGAACAACTCAGAAACAACGAGTTAGGGTATGAGAGAATAGAATAGGTTTCAAAAAATGAGTAAATCGAGAGGAGGAACCCTATTTATAGAATTTGGTTGTGGTACGCGAATCTAGGATATGTTAGTGTAATGAGTGAGAATTAAATGAACTGACACTAACAGCGTCAAAAAAATCTAAGAAACACAACATCTAGAATCATTTGGAATTTTCAAACTACGCATTAACACCTTCCCTCCTCATGTCACTCTCATCACCTAATATCCTTACATTTCTAACACATATGATTATGAATAAACCTTTATTTAGTCATATTAAAAGTTTCTTTCATTCATCAATCAAAAGTAATTTAATTCAAAAGAACAAATCAAAATAACAACACAAATGCAAAAGAAAAATAAACATTAAAAAACATCCTTTGTAAAGAATAGAGCCATCCCTCAATTTGATATTTGCTAGCTATTGCCCATCGCAGAGATCCTTTGTGCGTCCACTTCAAGTAGCTACAATTAAATTAGTGGAGTACTTATTCTTGTCAACGCTTCATCGATTGTATGCTTTTTCCCTTTGTTTATTCACCTTGAAAGTAATTGAGCAAGCTCCAACACACCGTGTGGAAAGATAGTTTTGATCAAATATGGGTCAGTCTACCTTGACTTCAATTTTCCTAGAAAGAAACGTAAGCAAGAGTTAAATAGTAAAACTTTTTGCCCACCATGAAATTCACCCTGAATGATGTGGTTGTCATGCTACGCCCTTTGTCTTTTCCTTATAAATCTTGGAATTCTCATACGCCCCTTGCCTCCATTCATCTAATTCATGCAGTTGTAATTTCCTCACATTGCCTACATTATCAAAATCAAGGTTTAAATTTTTCATCGCCCAGAGTGCTTTGTGCTCCAATTCAAGGGGTAGGTGGCACACCTTGGCAAAGAACAACGCATAGGGAGACCTTCCTATGGGGTTCTTGTATGCTACTTTATAGGCCCACAAAGCTTCACCAAGATGCTTGACCCAATCCTTGCATGAGGCATTTGGAGAATGATCTTAATCTCTTGAATTGAAATCTTCACTTCCCCATTGGTCTATAGGTGATATGCAGTGGCTATCCTATGATTTACAAACTTTCATTAAAAGCTTATCCACAATGTGATTAATGACATGTGTACCTTCATAGCTTATTGGTGCACGAGGTGTCTCAAAGCTATTGAAAATATTCTTTTTTAGAAACTTGCTCACTGCAGCCGCATCATTCTTTCCTCACTTAATGGACTCTACACATTTGGATACATAATCAACAGGCAACAGAATATATTAGCAGCTTTTTGAAGCAGGGAATGATCCCATGAAATCAATGCCTCATACATAAAAAATTTCAACTTCAAGAATGGATGATATAGTCATATCATTTCTCTTAGAAACATTCTCGGTTCTTTTGCATATGTCACATCTCACTACATAGCTCCTCGCATCTTTATATAGCGATGGTCAATAATAACCGCATTGTAATGTTTTTGTTGCTATTCTCTAGCCACCAAAATGTCCACCACATGAGCTTCATGAAAGTTTGCATTAATATGCTCAGTTTCATACTCAGGAACAAATTGCCTCAAAATATGATCATGACTTAATTTGTAAAGGAACGCCTCATCCCATATGTAAAACTTACTATTAAGAAATAACTTTTTCCTCTTGATGATGGTCAAAATGTGATGGCCATTCTTGCAAACTTAACAATTGCTCATCAGAGAATGCATCCCTAATTTCTTGATTATTTTTTTTTAACTAAGGCATTCTCCAACCTTAACAAATGATAAGCCACTTGATTTTCTGTACCCTTTCAGTCAATCACCTCAAAATCAAACTTCTGGAGCAATAAGATTCATCTAATTAATCTTGGCTTTGCGTGCTTCTTGGCCATTAAGTACTTGAGCGCAAAGTGATCAATATGCACTATCAGGTGATCCAATTAAGTATGCTCTAAATTTCTCCAATGCAAAGACCATTGTAAACAACTCCTTCTATGCAGTTGTATAATTTTCCTGGGTTTTATTTAAAGTTTTGCACGTATAATGAATTAGATGAATCATTCTATCTTTCATCTAACCGAGCATGGGCCTACCGCCACATCACAGGCATCACTCATTAGTTAAAATTGTTGAGACCATTTGAGTGAGATGAGAATAGATGTTGCAACCAAAGTTTCCTTCAACATTCTGAACGACTTGTTACATGAATCTGAAAAATCATAAGGCACATTCTGTAATATCCGACTTTTGTATTTTCAGTTGTTTGTTGTAAAAATAACAATAAAATAATAGAAGGGCATTTTATTAATCTTGTTTTTTTTTAAAAAAGGTAAAAGGGCAATTTGGTATTTTTGTTAAAAAGAAAAAAAAAACAAAAAGGAAAAAGAAAACAAAAAGAAAAGAAAATATTTCAATAATAATAATTATTATTAATATTAATATTGTTTTAAGAAGGTGGGTTGTTAATTATCTTTTGCTTAAAAAAAGAAATTACAAATTTTTAAAGTTTGTGACGAGGAGATAAAGGATAAGAAGAGAGATTGGAAATTTTGTATAAATTCTTCTCCAATTTCTCAAATTGGATGAAGTAGAGGTGGGAAGCATTATTTATTATGTTAAATTTTGTTGAGTGGAAGAAGAAATTGAAGAAAAGGGGAAGAGAAAACTGAGAGGTAGTGAAGAAATAAATTTGGGCAAATTTACTTCAACACGGTGAGAAAAAGTGATAAAATTGAGCTCAATTCTTGACAAAATTGAGTGAAATTTATGTCTAAATTGTGTAAAAAAGAGAGAGGAAGCTGATCAATTTTGAGAAAATTTGGCCAAGAAAATCAAGAAAAACGAGGAACAAACTCGTTGGCGCTGGAAATTCACAGTTTTGAGCAATTGATGTTTTTTAGGACATTGAAGAAACGATTTGAAATTGGAGCTTCAAATTTGGTGGTAAGCTCAATAAGAAGTTCCTCTCTAATTTTGTAATAATTAATTTGATTAATTTTAGTTGGAAGTGACGAATTTGAAGAAAACTCGCTAAAAAACCAGAGCCTCGAGATTTTTAGCTTGAATTCTCGTGGATTGAGGCCAAATTAGACGACCAAATCTTGAGGTAATGTAGTTTAAGTTATGGGTAATTGATTAGTGATAGTTAGAACGTCCAATTTTGGCTAAAAAAGGAGAATTTTATCGTCGGAGTGTCGCCAGAGTTTTGTCCAAAAAACTGGGCAAAACTTGGGGGAAATTAAAGGTTGAAGATGAATTTTCAATTTTGTCCGTCATTGTATGTGCGTCATTAAAGCCTACTGTCATTACTTGTCTGTCATTGAAACCAAGAGACAGAATGCTTCATTTTCCTTAACCCAATTAGCATATAATTTTTTAAATACCCATTCTACCCTTGAATAAGAAGCAAATTAGAGGAAAAATTAGGGAAATTAATGAGACTTTGATATGTTAAGGGAAAATTTAGGAAATTTAACCTAAGAAGAGGTTTTAATTATCGACTCGGTTTAATCCGTCGTTTTGAATAATTTTCAGGAAACTTGACGATTGGAGAAATTTACGAACTGAGAATGTCCCATCAAGTTTGTGAGTGACTTATAATTTTTAAATATGATTTTAAAGCATGTATAGTATGAATTTCTTTAAAATGTTTTCGAGTTTATACGTTTTACGAGGTAAACTTCTTAAGCAAAATATATTGAATGCTTATGATTTCTTCGTACCAAAATATGTTATATAATGAGTAGATACATGATTTATGAATTTATATATGCTAGTAAGCATGATTTAATGTGTTTAAAGGCCGAAGATATTTTTACGTTTTACGAGAATTCAGTAAAGTATGATTTCAGCATGCTTTAGTATTTATAAATGAAAATTCAGTATGATTTGAATGATCTAAGTTTCATGAATATTTCTTATTGACTACTAAAGCCTAAGATATTTAAGTACTATTTATATGATTTACGAGAATTTCAGTACAAAGATGTGTATTCATGATTGAGCATGAGGCTAGTATACTAAGTGTGCACACTAGGGTATTTCACTATCATGAGTGCTGGTTTGCCCCACCATGGCAAAGACGTTGTAAGCGGTGGCTCCGCTACAACGTAGATAGCGTTGTCATAAGTGTTGAGCTTGCTCCACTATGGCAAAGATGATGCTAATGTTGGCCCCACTGCATCGTAGATTTTGCTGTCATTAGTGCTGGGTTCGATCCCAATACGCCAAAGACGTTATAGATGCTCGCCCCACTATAACATAGTATCGCTGGCATGCGTATTGAGTTAGCCTTACCACGGAAAAGATGTTGTTGGTACTGATCCAACCACGACGTAGATATCATTATCATCAGTGTTGAGATGACTCCACTACGACAAAGACGTTAGGAGTGTCGGGTTTTCTCCACTACAACGTAGTTAGAAGATTACACATGGCTTGTTAAAGTTTTCAGTTATAGAAGTTTTCAGTTATGTATTGCTTCAAGAAAGATTTAGAAACACGTTGCTTTGCCAAGTTTATGATACGTTTCAGCAGTATGATATTTATATATTTCCAGAGCATGTGATATTTAAAGTACCTTATTTAAAGTATTTCTAAGTTTATAAATGGTTTCTAAAGTATGTTGTTTATAAATTGTCACTCATTGGGTGTTAGCTCATTCTTTTAAATGTTTTCTCACTTTTCAAGTAGAGATTAAGATTTCCGAGCCTGAGCTACTACTGTCTGTCTGCTGTTAAAGTTTGAGTTTTGTCTTAGGTCATAAACATAACTCTCTATATGCATGTTTTGGTCTGTAAAATATTATAGCGACTGTGTTGGATGGTATGGGACATCTATGTGACAGGTTATGTATGTAAATATTTATTTGCATGTTTATCAGTTATTTTCGCTGCATGTTTTTCAGAGTAAGTTAAGTAAGCCGTCAATGAGTGTCGTTAAGTTAGGATCATTACTTACTGGCTTCACGTCATCTCTTAGGCGAAAAGTAGAGAGTGTGGGAGAGTGTGTGACAACTTGGTATCAGAGCAAGAGTTTTAGAGAGTTTTGAGGTGTTCTGAAAGAGTAAAGAGAGGTTTAAGAATCCAGTAACATGCATATAGGAGTTATGCCTCTTCATAGTAGCAGATAAAACAGGTAGGAGGCTGCAGGGACACGAGATCCTACCCAAGCTCAGTTTGAAGGAAAATCTAGTACCCTGAGAGAACAGGTTGATCTAGAGATAGGATGTTTTCTAGATTTGCTCAGTGATTAGCAGAATCGCTTGGATCAGTGTCTAATGATCTAGCGAAGAAGTATGGAATAGAACAGCTCAAAGCCTTGGGAGCCACAGCTTTTGCGGGTTCGACTGACCCAGCTGATGCAAAAACAAGGCTAAATTTGTTAGAGAAATGTTTTGACGTAATGGATTGTCCTGAAGTAAGGAAAATCAAATTGGCAACATTTCTGCTACAGAGAGAAGTAAAAAGCTAGTGGAAATCCATTGTGTCTCGTAGAGGAGATAACAGTACGATGGACTTGGAGACTTTCAATAAGATATTTGAAGATAAGTATTACCCCAGTACTTATTGCAAGGCAAAAAGAGATGAATTTCTAAAACTGGTGCAAGGATCATTATCAGTGGCATAATATGAAAGGAAGTAGACTGAGTTATCCAGGTATGCTCACATCATAGTGGCTTCTGAGATTGATAGATGTAGAAGCTTTCGAAGTGGTTTGCGAAAAGAGATTCGTACCCAGTAACAGTAATAGCCAATTGGACAAATTTTTCACAACTTGTTGAAACGACTATGCAAGTGGAACAGAGTATAGAGGAAGGAAAGTATGACAAGGGGCCTAGTAGAGCTATTTCTAGACTAGTGGTTTTCGTGGACGAGATTAGAGACGATTGACTTCTTGAATTTCAGGGATAAGGGATTTTAAATCTTGATCTTCTAGTCAGTCTTACAGAGGAGATCATACACGACAAGATTCAATATCCAATTCAGTGGAAAGAAATATATGTTGTAATTGTGGTAAAGCTCATAGAGGATCGTGTTTAGTAGGAGAGGATGTTTGTTATCACTGCAAGCAACCCGATCATTTCAGAAGAGATTGTCCACAGTTGAGATCAGGGATTCAGGAAGGGCGACAAGTCCAGCTACAGATAGTAAGCCAGCCAAAATTTTCAAGAGTAGGAGGTGGAAGTTCTAGTGATGCCAAACAAAAAGGGGTTGCAGGACGACCTCGTCAGCAAGGAAAGGTGTTTTCCATGACACAGCAGAAAGCAGAGAATGCACCAAACGTCATTACCGGTACATTACTTGTTTGTGATTTACCTGCTTATGTTTTATTGGACCTTGGAGTAACACATTCATTTGTTTCCAACATATTTATGAGTAAATTGAGTAGAATGATAGAGTCACTACCATATTTAATTATTTATACCCCAGTTGCCGATGCCGTATTAGTTAGTGACGTGATTAGAGATTGTAAAGTACTAGTAGAAGATGTTAGTATGTTTGTAGATTTGATACATCTTGATCTACAAGAACTAGCTGTGATCCTTGGCATGGATTTTCTATTTATGAATCATGCTAAATGAATTGCCATAGAAAAGAAGTAACTTTTCGAAAACAAGGATCAGCAGAAGTCGTTTTTAGAGGAGAAAAGAAAAATTGTTCTGACATGTTTGATTTCAGCACTTAAGGCCGCAAAGATGTTGAGGAAAGGTTGTACGGCTTATCTTGCACACATAGCAGAAATAGAGACAGAAAAGCTGAAACATGAAAATGTTCCTATGGAGAAAGAATTCTTAGATGTTTTTCCCGATGATTTATCAGGATTACCACCTGATAGAGAGATTGAGTTTACTATTAATCTTATGTCTGGAATAACACCTATTTCTCAAACAATGTACAAAATGACCTCGAGTGTGTTGTAAGAATTAAAGACACAATTGCAAGAGTCAGTTGACAAGGGATACATTAGACCCAATTGGTGTATTCTTGTGACCGAATAACTCATGAAAAGCATTTGAGAACAGTGTTACAGACATTACGAGATAAGCAGTTGTATGCAAAGTTCAGTAAATGTTAATTCTTGCTTGATCGAGTAATTTTTCTAGGACAGGTAGTGTTAACTGATGGAGTTAGTGTTGATCTATAGAAAACATAAGCTATTTTTAAATGGGAAAGACCTACCACTACAACAAAAGTACGTAGTTTTCTTGGTTTAGTAGGATACTGCAGACGATTTCAGGATTTCTCCAGAATAGTATTACCATTGACATCGTTGACTAAGAAAAATGCTAAATTTGAGTTGTCAGAAAAGTGCGAACAGAGTTTTTAGGAAATGAAAAAGAGATTGATAACGATACCTATTATGACACTTTCAGTAGAAGGGAAAGAGTTTGAGATTTACTGTGATGCATACAGGTAACGTTTAGGCTATGTACGAATGCAAGAAGGTAAGGTGATTGTTTATGCTTCAAGACATATAAAGAATCATAAATGCAACTATCCTACCCATGACTTAGAATTGTCAGTTGTTGTGTTAGCATTGAAAATCTGGAGGCATTGTTTGTTTGGAAAAAAAGTGTCATATTTTCACTGATCACAAGAGCTTCAAGTATATCTTTGATGAGAAGGAATTGAATATGAGACAGAGAAGATGGCTCGAACTGATTAAAGATTATGACTGTTCTATAGAGTACCATCCAGGAAAAGCTAATGTGGTAGCAGATGCACTAAGTAGGAAGTCTAGATTTCCTAAGGATGTCTTGTGTGTATGAAGGTGATTTTTCTAAATGAATTGAGAAATTCTAGAGCAGTTATAGTAGCAAAAAGATTAGGAAGTTTGTTTGCCCAATTTGAAGTGCGATCTTCGTTAGTAACAAATATTGCAAAGAGACAGACAAAAGATGCTTATTTGCAAGAGTTGTTTGAGAAGTCCAAGCAAAGTAATAGAGCAGAGTTTGAATTGAGACCTAATGGTGCTATTGTAAAGCAAGGAAGGTTATGTTTTCCCAATATTAAGGAACTCAAAGATGCCATATTAGAGGAAGCTCATAGTTCAACATATGTTATGCATCCAGGTAGTACCAAGATGTACAGAACTTTGATGAAAACATATTGGTGGCCTGGAATGAAACGAGAGATTGCTGAGTATGTTGATAGATGTCTGATCTGTCAACAAGTTAAACTAGTACGTCAGAGACCAGAAGGACTTCTAAATTCACTCCTGATACGTGAATGGAAGTGGGAGCATATTACTATGGAATTCTTATTTTGATTACCCCGTACATCTAGTGGTTTTGATGGAATATGGGTGATTATTGATAGAATCATAAAGACAACACGATTTAGACCGATTAAGGCAACATTAACACTAGATCAGCTAGCTAAGCTTTATGTTGATAGGATTGTGAGTCAATACAGAGTTCCAGTATCTATAGTGTCAGACACAGATCCAAGGTTTACATCGAAGTTCTGGCCAAGTTTGCAAAAGGCACTGGGAACTAAGTTACGATCAGTACAACTTTTCATCCTCAAACAGCTGGACAATCAGAGAGAACCATCCAACTTGAGGATATGTTGAGAGCATGTGTTTTACCGTTTAAGGGCAATTGGGATACTCACCTATCGTTGATGGAGTTTTCTTACAATAACAGTTATCATTCTAGTATCGGAATGGAACCATATGAGGTTTTGTATGATATACCTTGCAGACCATGTGAAATTGTGGTCCTTAGTTGGTTCAAGTTATGACAGATAATGTGAAGTTGGTCAGAGAAAATCTAAAGACAGCTTAAGATCGTCAGAAAAACTATGCTGATGTAAGACGGAAAGATTTAGAGTTCGAAGTTAGAGATAGAATTTTCTTGAACTTATTCCAATGGAAAGGTGTCCATTGATTTGGACGGAAAGGTAAGCTAAGTCCTAGATACATTGGACCTTATCGGTTTACAGCGAGAGTAGGACCAATAGCTTATCGACTTGAGTTACTAGCAGAATTTGAGAGAATACATGATGTTTTCACTACAAGAAAAACCACCTACAATAACACTTTTGAACAATGAAAATGAAAGGGGGGAAGAAATAAAAAGTGTCGTCTTTTTCCAAAACTACATTTTTGGCGAGAAATGATGAAAAAAGTGTCGTTTTTTTTTCGTCACGAAAAGACGACACAAAAAATGCGTCGTCTTTTTCCATTAGTTTATTTTACCTTTTGCCCTAACATTAAAAAAAAACCTCACATCTAATTCTTTTCTCACCTTCTGTTCGAAACCCTTTCCTTCTTTCGCCAACCTTCCAAGCTTCTTTGTGTTCACCATCCGCCAGGCCCACCATCAAACTTCGATGCATTTTGACACGAAGCTTCAACATTTGGTGTCGATTCAACGCATGAGTCTGTCTGGCTTCGTCTCGGTCAAGAACCACGCAAAAGCTCTATTGTCGTGCAATATTAGAGGCCACAATTCGTCTGTCCACTTCAGGTTTCTTCGTTTTCTTTGCATTGCACGCACTCAATTCACCTTGACAAACTAGGGAGGTAAATCTATTAAAGGTTTGTGTCTAAAAAGCATGTTCAACACTTTGCCTCATCACATAGGTTACAATGTGTTTGATGAAATGCCTCAATGAAACATTGTGTTGCTTTTTCTTTGATTTTTGTTTGTTCCAATAGAAAATCGAACCTTAAACCATATTGTATAATTTTTTGTTCGTAAACCATGAATTTGAATTATATGATGTTTATGGAAATGATTGCACGCTGTAAAACATTGATATTTTTGTTATAATTTGTGTCTTATATAATACTAGTTTCGATTTTCTGAACTGTATTGATGTTTGGAGAATAGACACTCTATTTCTTGCCCAATTGCATTGTAGTATGAAGTGTGTTAAATTATATCTTGTTAGATTTTATTGTACCAATATTAATTGCTATAGACACACTCTTTACTCATTCAATGTATTTGTAGGAATTGTTTTCAACCAAGTTGGAAGTTCGTTTATGGTTACGTACTTGCTAAATTGTTACTTTCGCACTAAGGCTTAGGTCATGTCAATCCAGTTATTAAACTAGTATATTTTTTAATTAAGTAAAAATTCCCATCCCCATCTTGGTAAAATTGAGCAAATTGGTTTGTCAATGCGTCATTATGTTTGGTTGTCACTATAGTTTAAGGGACTGGTTGTGACTATGTTTGTTGTAAATAGGTGTGTGAAATAGCTATCTACGAAATATTTTTTACAATGGACAAATCATGGATGATGGAGAGTAGGATGTCTAGGAAGTATGACGTAAGAGTTGGAACTTTTATTGAATTTGGTTTATGTAATGTCAACGGTTCCAATTAAATACCTTAAAGAAGCATGTGGTTGTTTTTTCTTTGATTTTTGCTTGATCAAATTAGAAAATCGAACCTTGAACTAGATTCCATTATTTTTTATTCTTAAACTATAGATTTGAAATATATTATGTTTGTTCCAATTAGCTTGCTTACGATGTGTTTGATGAAATGCCTCAATGAAGCATTTGGTTGATTATTCTTTGATTTTTGTTTATTCGAATTAAGAAATCAAGGTCAAGGGAGATTCCATGGCTATGAGATGAAACTTTGAGAAAAAGAGAAGGAAAATACTTTTATAGGCATTTTGTTCTGCAAACTTTTGTATGAATTATTTATCTGATTGGGTACCTAAGTAACATTGGAGAAGTTTGTGAGTTTTCTTTTGAGATTTAAATTGTCAATTTGAGTTACATGTTTTGCACTGGTAATTATAGTAAAATTAGATTTCTCTCTTTTTATGGCTAGGGATAGAAGAACTTTCAAGTGTGTTCTCTTACATCATGTGTTCTTCGAGACGTAGAATGAAGTACTTTTGGTATTTTTTGTTAACTTTTGGAAGTTCATTTACTAACATTTCACTCTAGGCATTTTAGGTCGAACTTTGGTACTGTTTTAAAAAGCTATACCACTGGTCGGTCCGTTTTGGTCAGCACATTAGTCCTACCTCAAGTTTCACCATTAGCGACCTATATAATTCATGCAAAAGGGGTCAGAGAAATGTTTAAGGTCATGGACGCGCGTTTCTGAGGCAAGAATCCCTGAAGTAAAAGGGTAGGACGAAAATACCAAAGAAAAATCATTGTAGGTCATTTTGTTTTCCAAAGCAGAAACCGAGTATGGGACGTCATTGGTAAACTATTTTTGGGAAAAACTTAAAATTGCTCCAAATGAACCCGTTTTATAGCTAGAAATGCATTTTAGGCCGAACTTTGGTCCATTTTTCGAAAGCAATAATATTGGTGAATTTTCGTCCGTTTTGGTTCGCACGTTAGTCCTTCCTCAAGTTTCTCTCTTTGCAACCTATATAGTTCATGCAAATGTGTCAGAGACATGTTTAGTGTCATGGACACGCGTTTCTGAGTCAAGAATCTCTGAAATAAGGGGTGTTGGACGAAAATACCAAAGAGAAATTGTTGCAGATCATTATGTTCCCCAAAATAAAAACTGAGTCTGGGACGTCTTTGGTCGTTTATTTTTGAGAAAAACTTCAACATTCCTCCAAATGAGCCCATTTTATACCTAGAAAAGTATTTTAGGTCGAACTTTGGTCCATTTTAAAAAAGCTATAACACTAGTGGATTTTCGTCCGTTTTGGTCCGCACGTTAGTCCTACCTAATATTTCTTTCTTTGCGACCTATATAGTTAATGCAAATGTGTCACTAACATGTTTAGGGTCATGGACGCACTTTTCTGAGAAAAGAATCCCTAAACTACAGAGTGTAGGAGGAAAATACAAAGGAAATCGTTGCAAGTCATTTTGTTTCCCCAATCAGAAACTGAGCTTGGGACGTCTTTGGTCGTTTATTTTTGGGAAAAACTTCAACACTCCTCCAAATGAGCCCATTTTATACCTAGAAATGCATTTTAGGTCAAACTGTGGTCCATTTTTTAAACGTTATACCACTTGTCGATTTTCGTCCGTTTTGGTCTGCACATTAGTCGTACCTCAAGTTTCACTCTTAGCGACCTATATAGTTCATGCAAATGTGTTAGAGACATGTTTAGGGTCAAGGGCGTGCATTTTTTGAGCCAAGAATCCCTGAACAATGGGGTGTAGGTTGAAAATACTAAAGGAAAATCGTTTCTGGTCACTTTGTTCCCAAAAGAATAAACCAAGTCTGGGACATCTTTGGTAAACTATTTTTGGGAAAAACATAAAAATTACTCCAAATGAGCCCATTTTATAGCTAGAAATGCGTTTTAGGCTAAACTTTGGTCCATTTTTCGAAAGCTATAGTATTGGTGCATTCTCGTCCGTTTTGGTCCGCACGTTAGTCCTTCCTCAAGTTTCTCTCTTTCCGACCTATATAGTTCATGCAAATGTGTCAGAGACATGTTTAGTGTCATGGACGCACGTTTTTTAGGCAAGAATCACCAAACTTAGGGGTGTTGAACGAAAATACCAACGAGAAATCGTTGCAGTTCATTATGTTATCCAAAACAGAAACTGAGTCTGGGACATCTTTGATCGTTTATTTTTGGGAAAAACTTGAACATTCCTCCAAATGAGCATATTTTATACATAGAAATGCAGTTTAGGTCAAACTTTGGTCCATTTTAAAAAAGCTATACCACTGGTGGATTTTCTTCCGTTTTTGTCCGAACGTTAGTCCTGCCTCATGTTTCTCTCTTCGCGACCTATATAGTTCATGCAAATGTTTCATCGACATATTTAGGGTCATTGACGCGCGTTTCTGAGGTAAGAATCCCTGAACTACGGGGTGTAGGACAAAAATACCTGAAGGAAATCATTGTAGGTCATTTTGTTCCCCAAAGTAGAAACTGAGTTTGGGACGTATTTGGTCGTGTATTTTTTGGAAAAACTTCAACACTCCTCCAAATGAGCTCATTTTATGCCTAGAAATACATTTTAGGTTGAATTGTGGTCCATTTTTAAAAATCTATACCACTGGTCGATCTTCGTCCGTTTTTGTCCGCACATTAGTCGTACCTCAAGTTTCACTCTTAGCGACCTATATAGTTCATGCAAATGTGCCAGAGACATATTTAGGGTCAAGGACGCGTATTTCTGAGCCAAGAATCCCTGACCTAGGGGGTGTAGGACGAAAATACCAAAAGAAAATCGTTGCAGGTCATTTTGTTCCCCAAAGCAGAAACTGAGCCTATAACGTTTTTTGTTTCGTTTATTTTTGGGAAAAAACTTCAACATTCCTCCAAATAAGCCCATTTTATACCTAAAAATGCATTCTAGGTCGAACTGTGGTTCATTTTTAAAAAAGTTATACCACTGATCAATTTTCGCCCCGATTGGTCTTCACATTAGTCCTACCTCAAGTTTCACTCTTAGCGACCTATATAGTTCATGCAAATGTGTCGAGACATTTTTAGGGTCAAGGACGAGCTTTTCTGAGCCCACAACCCCTCAACTATGGGGTGTGGTATGGGGTGTGGGACAAAAACAACTAAGGGAAATCGTTGCTGATCACTCTGTTTCCCAAAGTAGAAACCGAGTCAAGAACATCTTTGGTAAAATATTTTTGAGAAAAACTTAAAAATTACTCCACGTATAGTACTGGTGGTTTTTCGTTCGTTTTGGTCCGCACGTTAGAACTACCTAAGGTATCTATCTTTGCGACCTATATAGTTCGTGCATGTTTGTCAAAGACATGTTTAGGGTCATGAACGCGCGTTTCTGAGGCAAGAATCTCTGAACTACCAGGTGTAGGACGAAAATTCCAAAAGGAAATCGTTGCAGGTCATTTTGTTCCCCAAAGCAGAAACTGAGTCTGGGACGTCTTTGGTAGTTTATTTTTGGAAACAACTTCAACATTCCTCAAAATGAGCCCATTTTATACTTAGAAATGCATTTTAGGAAGAATTTGGCTCATTTTTTAAAATCTATACCACTTGTCGATTTTCGTTCGTTTTGGTTCGCACATTCGTATTACCTCAAGTTTCGCTCTTAGCCACCTATATAGTTCATGCAAATGTGTCAGAGACATGTTTGGGGTCAAGGACGCGCATTTCTAAGCCAAGAATCCCTGATCTATGGAGAGTAGGACGAAAATACCAAAGGCAAATCGTTGCAGACCATTTTGTTCCCCAAGCAGAAACCAAGTATGGGACGATTTTGGTAAATTATTTTTGGAAAAAACTTAAAAATTACTTCAAATGAGCCCGTTTCATAGCTAGAAATGCATTTTAGGTCGAAATTTGGTCAATTTTTAAAAAGCTATACGAATGGTCAACACATTAGTCCTACCTCAAGTTTCTCTCTATGCGACCTATATAGCTCATGAAAATGTGTCAGAAACATGTATAGGGTCATGAACGTGCATTTCTGAGGCAAGAATCCCTAAACTACGAGGTGTATGACGAAAATACCAAAAGGAAATCGTTATTGGTCATTTTGTTCCCCAAAGCAGAAACTGAGTTTGGGAGGTCTTTGGTCGTTTATTTATGGGAAAAACTTCAAATTTTTCAAAATGAGCCCATTTTATACGTAGAAATGCATTTTAGGTCGAAATTTGGTCAATTTTTAAAAAGCTATACCAATGGTCGATTTTCATCCATTTTGGTCCGCACATTAGCCATACCTCAAGTTTCACTCTTAGCGACCTATATAGTTCAAGAAAATGTGTCAGAGACATGTATCGGGTCATGAATGCGCGTTTCGGAGGCAAGAATCCTGAACTACGAGGTGTCGGATGAAAATACCAAAAGGAAATCGTTGTTGGTCATTTTGTTCCCCAAAGCAGAAACTGAGTTCGGGACGTCTTTGGTCGTTTATTTTTTGGAAAAACTTCAACATTCTTCCAAATGAGCCCATTGTATACCTAGAAATGCATTTTATGTAGAAGTTTGGCCCATTTTTAAAAATGTATACCACTTGTCGATTTTCGTCCATTTTGGTTCACACATTCGTCCTACCTCAAGTTTCTCTCTGAGCCACCTATATAGTTCATGCAAATGTGTCAGAGACATTAATAGGGTCAATGACACGAATTTCTGGGCCAAGAATCCCTGATTTATAGGTTGTAGGACGAAAAACCAAAAGCAATTCGTTCTTGGTCACTTTGTTTCCCAAATCAAAAACTGAGTCTGGGACGTCTTTGGTATATTATTTTTGGAAAAAATTTAAAATTACTCCAAATGAGTCGAATTTATGGCTAGAAATGCATATTAGGCCGAACTTTGCTCCATTTTGTGAAAGCTATAGTACTGGAGGATTTTCGTCCGTTTTGGTCGACACGTTAGTACTACCTCAAGTTTCTCTCTTCGCGACCTATATAGTTAATGGAAATTCATCAGACACATCTTTAGGGTCATGGATGCACATTTCTGATGCAAGAATCCTTAAACTACGGAGTGTAGGACGAAAATATCAAAGGGAAATCGTTGCAAGTCATTTTGTTCCCCAAACACAAACTAAGTCTTGGACGCCTTTGATCGTCTATTTTTAGGAAAAACTTCAACATTTTTCCAAATGAGCCCATTTTATACCTACAAATGCATTTTAGGTCAAAATTTTATCAAGTTTAAAAAGGCTAAACCACTTGTCAATTTTCGTCCGTGTTAGTCCGCACATTAGTCCTACCTCAAGTTTCACTTTTAGTGACCTATATAGTTCATGCAAATGAGTCAGAGACATGTTTAGGATCAAGGACACACATTTCTTAGCCAAGAATCCCTAAACTATGGGTTGTAGAACGAAAATTCCAAAGAGAAATCGTTATTGGAAACTTTATTCCCCAAAGCAGAAACCGAGTCTGGAACGTCTTTGGTAAATTATTTTTGAGAAAAACTTAAAAATTACTCCAAATGAGGCCGTTTTATAGCTAGAAATGCATATTAGACCGACCTTTGGTCTATTTTTCGAAGCTATAGTTCTGGTGCATTTTCCTATGTTTTGGTCCGCACGTTAGTACTACCTTAACTTCGTGACCGATATAGTTCATGAAAATGTGTCAAAGACATGTTTAGGGTCCTAGACGTGAGTTTCTGAGGCAAGAATCCTTGAACTACAGGATGTAGGATGAAAATACCAAAGGGAAATCGTTGTAGATCATTCTGTTCCCCAAAGTAGAAATTGAGTCTGGGACTTCTTTGGTTGTTTATTTTTGGAAAACATTTCAACATTTTTTCAAATGAGCCCATTTTATACCTAGAAATGCATTTTAGGATGAAATTTGGTTTATTTTTAAAAAGCTATACCACTGGTCGATTTTTGTCCTTTTTGGTTCGCACATTAGTCCTACCTCGAGTTTCACTCTTAGCGATTTATATAGTTCATGAAAATGTGTCAGAGACATGTTTAGGGTCAAGACGGGCTTTTTTGGGCCAAGAATCCCTGAACTATGGGTTGTAGGATGAAAATACCAAAGGAAAGGTGTTGCTGATCACTTTGTTTTCCAAAGAAAAAACCGAGTCTCGATCGTCTTTGGTAAATTATTTTTTGGAAAAACTTAAAAATTACTCCAAATGACCCCGTTTTAAAGCTAGAAATGCAGTTTAGGTCTAACTTTGGTCCATTTTTCGAAAGCTATACTACTTGTGGATTTTTGTCCGTTTTGGTCGGCACGTTAGTCCTACCTCAAGTTTCTCTCTCCGCAACCTATATAGTTCATGCAAATGTATCAGAGACATGTTAAGGTCATGGACACGCGATTCTGAGGCAAGAATCCCTGAACTATGAGGTGTAGGACGAAAATACCAAAGGGAAGTTTTTGTAGGTCATTTTGTACCCCAAAGTAGAAACTGAGTCTGGGACGTCTTTAGTCGTTTATTTTTGGAAAAAACATCAACATTCCTCCAAATAAGCCCATTTTATACCTTGAAATGTATTTTAGGTCGAACTTTGGTCAATTTTTAAAACGTTATACCACTGGTCGATTTTCATCCATTTTGGTATGCACATTTGTCCTCCCTCAAGTTTCACTCCTAGCGACCAATATAGTTGATGCAAATGTGTCAGAGACATGTTTAGGGTCAAGGACGCGATTTTCTGAGCCAAGAATCTCTTAACTGTGGGGTGTAGGACGAAATCTCCAAAGGAACATCATTGTAGGTCACTTTGTTCCTCAAAGCAGAAACCAAGTCTGGGACGTCTTTGGTAAATTATTTTTGGGAAAAACTTAAAAAACATTCCAGATGAGCTTGTTTTATAGCTCGAAATACATTTTAGGCAAACTTTGGTCCATTTTTTGAAAGTTAGTGTTGGTGGATTTTCGTCCGTTTTGGTTCACACGTTAGTTCTACCTCAAGTTTTTCTCTTCGGGACCTATATAGTTTATGAAAATGTGTCAGAGACATATTTAGTGTCATGGACGTGCATTTCTGAGGCAAGCATCTCTAAACTACGGGGTGTAGGATGAAATTACCAAAGGAAAATCGTTGCAGTCATTTTGTTCCCCAAAGTAGAAAATGAGTCTAGGACATCTTTGGTCGTTTATTTTTTGCAAAAACTTCAACATTCCTCCAAATAAGCCCATTTTATACCTATGAATGCATTTTAGGTCAAACTGTGATCCATTTTTAAAATGTATACCACTGGTCGATTATCATCCGTTTTGGTATGCACATTAGTTCTCCCTCAAGTTTCACTCTTAGCGACCAATATAGTTCATGCAAATGTGTCAGAGACATGTTTAGGGTCAAGAATACACATTTTTTAGCCAAGAATCCCTGAACTATGGGGTGTAGGAAAAAAATACCAAATGGAAATCATTGTTGGTCACTTTGTTTCCCAAAGTAGAAACCGAGTCTGGGAGGTCTTTGGTAAATTATTTTTTGGAAAGACTTAAAAACTACTCCAAATGAGCCCTTTTTATAGCTAGAAATGCATTTTAGGTCAAACTTTGGTCCATTTTTTGAAAGCTATAGTACTGGTGCATTCACGTTCGTTTTGGTCCGCACGTTAGTTCTACCTCAAGTGTTTCTCTTCGCGACCTATATAGTTCATGCAAATGTGTCAGAGACATGTTTAGCTCATGGACGCTCGTTTTAGAGGCAAGAATCCCTTAACTACGGGGTGTTGGATGAAATTACCAAAGGAAAATCGTTACAAGTCCTTTTGTTATAAAAAGCAGAAACTGAGTCTGGGACGTCTTTGGTCGTTTATTTTTTGGAAAAACTTCAACATTTCTCCAAATGAGCCCATTTTATACCTAGAAATGAATTTTAGGTCGAACTTTGATCCATTTTTAAAAAGCTATACCACTGGTCGATTTTCATCCGTTTTGGTATGCACATTAGCCCTTCGTCAAGTTTCACCCTTATAGAACGATATAGTTCATGCAAATGTGTCAGAGACATGTTTAGGGTCAAGGACACGTATTTTTAAGCCAAGAATCTCTTAGCTATGGGATGTAGGACAAAAATTTCAAATGGACACTGTTGTAGGTCACTTTGTTCTCCAAAGCGAAAACCGAGTCTGGGACGTCTTTGGTAAATTATTTTTGGGAAAAATTTAAAAAAACACTCTAAATGAACCCTTTTTTAGCTAGAAATGCATATCAGGCCATACTTTGGTCCATTTTTTGAAAGCTATAGTGCTGCTGGATTTTTCTCCATTTTGGTCTGCACGTTAGTTCTACCTCAAGTTTTTCACTTCACAACCTTTATAGTTAATGCAAATGTGTCAAAGACGTGTTTATCGACATGGACGCGTGTTTCTGAGGTAAAAATTCCTGAACTATTGGGTGTAGGACGAAATTACCAAAGTAAAATCGTTGCAGGTCATTTTGTTCCCTAAAGTAGAAACTGTGTCTGAGACATCTTTGGTCGTTTATTTTTGAAAAAAACTTGAACATTCCTCCAAATGAGCCCATTTTATACCTAGAAATGCATTTTAGGTCGAACTTTGGTCCATTTTAAAAAGCTATACCACTAGTCGATTTTTGTCTGTTTTGGTATGCACATTAGTCTTACCTTAAGTTTCACACTTAACGACCTACATAGTTCATACAAATGTGTCAGAGACATGTTTAGGGTAACCGACGTGCATTTCTGAGCCAAGAATCTCTGAACTAGTGAGTGGAGGATTAAAATACCAAAGGAAAATCGTTGCAAGTCATTTTGTTCCCCACAGTAGAAACTGAGAATGATACGTCTTTGGTCGTTTTTTTTTTGGAACAACTTCAACATTCCTTCAAATGAGCCCATTTTATACATAGAAATGCATTTTTGGTCGAACTTTGATCCATTTTTAAAAAGATATACCACTGGTCATTTTTCGTCCGTTTCGGTCTGCACATTAGTCATATCGTTCATGGAAATGTGTCAGAGACATGTTTAAGGTCAAGGACGAAAATCTCTAAGCCAAGAATCCTAAACTATGGGGTGTAGGACGAAAATACTAAAGGGAAATCGTTGCTGCTCACTTTGTTCCCCAAAGAAGAAACCGAGTCTGGGACATTCTTGGTAAATAATTTTTGGGAAAAACTTAAAAATTACTCCAAATGAGCCCGTTTTAAAGTTAGAAATTCAATTTAGGTCAAACTTTTGTCCATTTTTTGAAAGCTATAGTACTGTGGATTTTCGTTCGTTTTGGTCTGCACGTTAGTCCTACCTCAGGTTTCTCTCTTCGTGACCTATATAGTTCATGAAAATGTGTCAGAGACATGTTTACGGTCATGGATGCGCATTTGTCAGGCAAGAATCCCTGAACTACGGGGTGTAGGATGAAAATACCAAAGGAAAATTATTGTAGGTCAATTTGTTCCCTAAAGCACGAACTTAGTCTGGGACATCTTTGGTAATTTATTTTTGGAAAAAACTTCAACATTCCTCTAAATCAGCCCATTTTATACCTAGAAATCCATTTTAGGTCGAACTTTGGTCTATTTTTATAAAGCTATACCACTGGTCGATTTTCGTTCGTTTTGGTTCGCACATTAGTCCTACCTCAAGTTTCACTCTTAGCGACCTATATAGTTCATGCAAATGTGTCAATGACATGTTTAGGGTCAAGGATGTACATTTATGAGCCAATAATTCCTAGACTAAGGGGTGTAGGACGAAAATACCAAAGGTAAAACGTTTTTGGTCACTTTGTTTCCCAAAGCAGAAATTGAGTCTTGGACGTCTTTGGTAATATATTTTTTGAAAAAACTGAAAAGTTACTCCAATTGAGCCCGTTTTATAGCTAAAAATGCTTTTTGGGCCGATCTTTGGTCTATTTTTCGAAAGCTATAGTACAGGTGGAATTTCGTCCGTTTTGGTCTGCACATTAGTCGTACCCTAAGTTTCTCTCTTTGCGACCTATATAGTTCATGCAAATGCGTCAGAGATATGTTTAGGGTCATGGACGCGTGTTTCTGAGGCAAGAATCCCTAAACTACTGGGTGTAGGACGAAAATACCAAAGAAAAATTGTTGCAGGTTACTTTGTTCCCTAAAGTAGAAACCTAGTCGGGACGTCTTGGGTAAATTAATTTTGGAGAAACATAAAAATTACTCCAAATGAGCCCGTTTTATAGCTAGAAATGCATTTTAGGACGAACTTTGGTCCATTTTTCGAAAGCTATTGTACTGGTGTATTTTCGTCCGTTTTAGTCCGCACGTTGTCCTACCTCAAGTTTTTCTCTTCACGACCTATATAATTCATGAAAATGGGTTAGAGACATGTTTAGGGTCATGGATGCGCATTTCTGAGACAAGAATCCCTAAACTACGGGGTGTCAGACGAAAATACCAAAAAAAATCGTTGTAGGTCATTTTTTTTCCCAAAGAAGAAACCGAGTCTAAGACTTCTTTGGTAAATTATTTTTTTGAAAAACTTAAAAATTACTCCAAATTAGCTTGTTTTATATGTACAAATGCATTTTCGGACGAACTTTGGTCCATTTTTTGAATGCTACAGTACTGGTGGATTTTCGTCCGTTTTGGCCTGCACGTTAGTCCTACCTCAAGTTTCTCTCTCCGCGACCTATATATTTCATCCAAATCTGTCAGAGACATGCTTAGGGTCATGGACTCACGTTTCTGAGGCAAGAATCCTTGAACTACAGGTTGTAGGACGAAATTAACAAAGGAAAATCGTTGCAGGTCATTTTGTTCCCCAAAGTCGAAACTGACTCTGGGACGTCTTTGGTCGTTTAATATTTGGAAAAACATCAACATTCCTCCAAATGAGCCCATTTTATACCTAGAAATACATTTTAGGTCGAACTTTTGCCCATTTTAAAAAAGCTATACCAGTGGTCGATTTTCGTCCGTTTTGGTCTGCACTTTAGTCCTTCCTCATGTTTCAACCTTAGCAACCTATATAGTTCATGCAAATGTATCATAGACATGATTAGGGTCAAGGACACGCAATTCTAAGCCAAGAATCCCTAAACTATGGGGTGTAAGACGAATATACCAAAAGGAAATCGTTGCTTGTCACTTTGTTCCTAAAAGCAGAAATCGAGTTTGGGACGTATGTGGTAAATTATTTTTGGGAAAAACTTAAAAATTACTCGAAATGAGCCAGTTTTATAGCTAAAAATGCATTTTAGGATGAACTTTGGTCAATTTTTCGTAAGCTATAGTACAAGTGGATTTTCGTCAGTTTTGGTCTGCACGTTTGTCCGGCATCAAGTTTCTTTCTTCTCAACCTATATAGTTCATGCAAATGTGTCGAAGACATGTTTACGATCATGGATGCGCGTTTCTGAGACAAGAATCCCTTAACTATGGGGTGTAGGAGGAAAATACAAAAGGCAAATCGTTGCAGATCATTTTGTTCCCAAAACAGTAACTGAGATGGGACGTCTTTGGTAGTGATTTTTGGAAAAAACATGAACATTCCTCCAAATGTTCCCATTTTATACCTAGAAATGCATTTTAGGTCGAACTTTGGTCCATTTTTAAAAAACTATACCACTTGTCGATTTTTGTATGTTTTGGTCCGCACATTAGTCCTACCTCAAGTTTCACTCTTAGCGACCTACATAGTTCATGAAAATGTGTGATAGACATGTTTAGTGTCAAGGACGTGCATTTCAGATCCAAGAATCCCTGAACTATTGGGTGTAAGATAAAAATACCAAAAGAAAATCGTTCTCGGTCACTTTGTTCTCCAAAGCAGAAACCAAGTCTGGGACGTATTTGGTAAATTACTTTTTGGAAAAACTTAAAAATGACTTCAAATGAGCCTGTTTTATAGGTAGAAATGCATTTTAGGCCGAACTTTAGTCCATTTTTTGAAAGCTACAGTACTGGTGGATTTTCATTCGTTTTGGTTCGCACGTTAATCCTACCTCGAGTTTCTCTCTTTGTGACCTATATAGTTCATGGAAATGTGTGACGCACGTTTCTGAGGCAAGAATCCTTGAACATTAGGGTGTTGGACAAAAATACCAAAAAGAAATCGTTGCAGGTCATTTTGTTCCCTAAAGCAGAAACTGAGTCTGAGACGTCTTTGGTCGTTTATTTTTTGGAAAAGTTTAACATTCCTACAAACGAGCCCATACTATACCCATAAATGCATTTATTTCGAACTTTGGTCCATTTTTAAAAAGCTATATCACTGGTCGATTTTCGTCCGTTGTGGTCCGCACATTAGTCCTACTTCAAGTTTCACTCTTAGCGACCTATATCGGTCATGCAAATGTGTCAAAGACATATTTTGGGTCAAGTACGCGCATTTCTGAGTCAAGAATCCTTGAACTATGAGGTCTAGGACGAAAATATCAAATGTAAATCGTTGCTGAAACTTTGTTCTCCGAACTAGAAACCAACTTTGGAACGTCTGTGGTAAATTATTTTTGGGAAAAACTTAAAAATTATTCCAAATGAGCGCGTTTGATAGCTAGAAATGCATTTTACGCCGAACTTTGGTCCATTTTTCGAAGGTAATAGTATTGCTAGATTTTCTTTCGTTTTGGTCCGCACGTTAGTCCTACCTCAAGTTTCTCTCACCGCGATCGATATAGTTCGTGCAAATGTGTCAGATACATGTTTAAGGTCATGGACGCATGTTTTTCGGACAAGAATCCATGACTTATGGGGTGTAGGACGAAAATACCAAAGAGAAATCGTTCCAGGTCATTTTGTTTCCAACGTTGAAACTGAGTCTGGGATGTCTTTTGTCGTTTATTTTTGGGAAAAACTTCAACATTCCTCCAAATGAGCCTATTTTATAACCATAAACGCATTTTAGGTCGAACATTGGTTCATTTTTAAAAAGCTATAACACTAGTCCATTTTCGTCCGTTTTTGTCCGCACATTAAGTACTACCTCAAGTTTCACACTTAGGAACCTATATCGTTCATGCAAATAAGTCATAGACATGTTTAGGGCCAAAGACATGCATTTCTTGGCCAAGAATGCTTGAATTATACGGTGTAGGACGAAAATACCAAAGGGAAATCGTTGCACGTCATTTTGTTCCCCAATGGAGAACCTGAGTCTGGGATGTCTTTTGTCGTTTATTTTTTGAAAAAACTTCAACATTCCTCCAAATGAGCCCATATTATACCCATAAATGCATTTTAGGTTCGATTTTGATCCAATTTTAAAAAGTTATACCACTGGTCGATTTTCGTATGTTTTGGTCTACACATTAGCCCTACATCACGTTTCACTCTTAGCGACCTATATAGTTCATGCAAATGTGTCAGAGACATGTTTAGGGTAAAGGACACGCATTTCTGAGCCAAAAACTCCTAAATTATGCTGTTTAGGACGAAAATACCAAAGTAAAATTGTTGCGGGTCACTTTGTTCACAAAAGTAGAAACCGAGTCTGGGACGTCTTTGGTCATTTATTTTTTATAAAAACATCAAAATTACTCCAATTGAGCCCATTTTATACCTAGAAATGCATTTTAGGCCGAACTTTGGTCCATTTTTAATAAGCTATAATAGAGGTGGATTTCGTCTATTTTGGTCTACACATTATTCCTACCTCAAGTTCCAGTCTTAGCGACCTATATTGTTCATTCAAATGTGTCAAAGACATGATTAGGGTTCAGGACGCGCATTTCTTAGTCATGAATCCCTGAACTATAGGGTGTTGAACGATAATACCAAAGGGAAATCATTGCAGGACATTTTGTTCTCCAAAGAAAAAACTGAGTCTAGGACATATTTGGTCATTTATTTTTGGGAAAAACTTCAACATTTATCCAAATGAGCCCATTTGATACCTATAAATGTATTTTAGGCCGAATTTTTGTCCATTTTTTTTAAAGCTATAGTAGTGGTGAATTTTCGTCTATTTTGTTCCGCACGTTAGTCCCACCTCAAGTTTCACTCTTAGCGACCTATATAGTTCATGCAAATATGTCAAAGGCATGTGTAGATTCAAGGAAACGCGTTTCTGAGACAAGAATTCCTGAACTACGGGGTGTAGAACGAAAATACCAAAGGGAAATCGTTGCACGTCATTTTGTTCCCCAAAGAAGAATCTGAGTCTGGGATGTCTTTGGTCGTTTGTTTTTGGGAAAAACTTTAACATTCCACCAAATGAGCCCATTTTATACCAAGAAATGCATTTTAGGTCGAACTTTGGTCCATTTTTAAAAAACTATACCATTGGTCGATTTTCGTCCGTTTTGGTTCGCACATTAGTCCTACCTCAAGTATCACTCTTAACGACCTATATAGTTCGTGCAAATGTGTCAGGGACATGTTTTGGGTCAAGGACGCGCATTTTTTAGTCATGATTCCTTGAATTAGGGGATGTAGGACGAAAATACCAAATGGAGACCGTTGTTGGTCACCTTTTTTCCCAAACCAGAAACCTAGTCTGGGATGTCTTTGGTAAATTATTTTTGAAAAAAACTTAAAAATTACTCCAAATGAGCCCGTTTTAGGCAGAACTTTGGTCCATTTTTTGAAAGTTATAGTATTGGTGGATTTTCGTTCGTTTTGGTCCGCACGTTAGTCCTACCTCAAGTTTCTTTCTTTTTGACCTATATAGTTCATGCAAATGTGTTCAAGACATGTTTAGTATCATGGACGCACGTGTCTGAGGCATAAATCCTTGAACTACCGGGTGTAGGACGAAAATACCAAATGGAAATCGTTGAAGGTCTTTTTGTTCCTCAAAGCATAAATTGAGTTTGGGATGTCTTTGGTCATTTATTTTGTAGGAAAAACTTTTACATTAATCCAATGAGCCCATTTGATACCTAGAAATCCATTTTAGGTCGAACTTTGGTCCATTTTTAAAAATTTATACCACTATTTGATTTTCGTTCGTTTTGGTCCACATATTAGTCTAGAGACATGTTCAATCTTAGCGACCTACATCGTTCATGAAAATGTGCCAGAGACATGTTTAGGATCAAGGACGTGCATTTTTTAGCCAAGAAATCTAGAACTATAGGGTGTAGGATGAAAATACCAAATGGAGATTGTTGCTGGTCACTTTGTTCCCCAAAGCAGAACTCGAGTCTCGGACGCCTTTGGTAAATTAGTTTTGGAAAAAACTTAAAATTACTCCAGATGAGTCCGTTTTATAACCAGAAGTGTATTTTATGCCGTACTTTGGTCCATTTTTCGAAAGCTATAGTACTGGTGGATTTTCGGTCATTTTCGTCCTTACGTTAGTCTTACTTCACGTTTCTCTCTTTGCGACCTATATAGTTCATGCAAATGTGTCAGAGACATGTTTAGGGTCATGGACGCACATTTTTTAGCCAAGATTCCCTAAACTATGGGATGTAGGACGAAAATACCAAAGGGAAATCGTTGCTGGTCACTTTGTTCTCCAATGCAGAAATTGAGTCTGGGACGACTTTGGTAAACTATTTTTGAGAAAAAACTGAAAAATTACTCCAAATGAGTCCGTTTTATAGCTAGGAATGAATTTTAGGCCGAACTTTGGTCCATTTTTCAAAAGCTATAGTACTAGTCAGTTTACGTCAGTTTTGGTCCAGACATTAGTCCTACCTCAAGTTTCTCTCTTTGCGACCTATATAGTTTATGCAAATGCGTTAGAGACATGTTTAGGGTGATGGACGCGCATTTTTGAGGCAAGAACCCCTGAACTTTGAGGTGTAGGACGAAAATACCAAAGGGAAATCTTTGAAGTCCTTTTCTTCTCTACAGCAGACACCGAGTCTAGAACGTCTTTGGTCGTTTATTTTTTGGAAAAAACTTCAACATTCCTCCAAATGAGCCCATTCTATACCTAGAAATGCATTTTAGTTCGACTTGGGTCCATTTTTAAAAAGCTATACAATTGTTCGACTTTCGTATGTTTTGGTTCGCACATTAGTTGTCACACGCTCTCCCAGACCCTCTACTCTTAGCCTAGGAGACGGCGTGAAGCCAACGAATCTCGTCCTTACCTTGACGATCCTTACTGACTATCTTAACTTAACTGTGACTAAACAATGCCAATAACTTAAAAAATGCGGAATAAACTTAACTGTAGAAAAAAATTTCAAACTTAACTCATAACAGCGGAAACTAAACAAATATCTTTTACATAGTGCAACCCATGCTATCTTATACAACCCATCTCACTGTACCAAAACTTATTATAAAAGAAACATGCATGATTGTCTACTAACGTACAATAATACTAAAACTTCTCGAGTAGCAGACAGTCTGTGGTAGGTCAGGTTCTGGAATCACGATCTCTACATGGAAAGTGGGAAAAAAATTTGAAATAGTGAGCTAAAACGCCCAGTGAGTGATGCTTTAATAGAAAATACTTAAAACATATATATAGTATACCTAGATATCGCTAACTTAGAAACTTTTCACATATCAAATCATAATTGAAACTATAAATCACAGTTTACACTTAAATCACTTGAAAGGTGCTTGCACGATACTTATCTGTAAATCATGATAAAATTATGCATAACTGAAATCATGCTAAAACATGATTCTATGAAAAGCTCAACACAACGACGGTATCCTACGTTATAGTGGGGTTAGCAACTATAACGCCTTTGCCAATGTGGGGCGAACCCAACACTAAGGCAACGAATCTACGTTGTAGTGGGACCAACACTTGCAACGTCTTTGCCATGGTGGAGTAATCTCTACACGATGATAGCGTATAACTACGAAGTAGCGGAGCCACCGCCCACAACGTCTTTGCCATGGTGGGGCGAACCCTCACACAAGTCAGCGCGTACCCTAGTGTGCACACCTATTATGATAGCCTCAGGCTCACATGGATACACATGCTTAAAAACAAATCTTCGTAAAACGTGCAAGTCACATAAAACATATCATCATTTCTCAAATCATCATGAAACTCGTAGTACTCGAAATCATGCTTAAACATCTATTATAACATGTTAGAAATCTCATAGAAATATTAAATCATCATAACTCATGATTTCGAGAAATCTGGTAAAACGTGCAAAACGTGCTTAGGCCCTATAGCAGTCAAAACATGCTTAAACTATTAAGAAAATCATCAAAATCTTCTCAATAAACATAGTACGATCGAACATATTATAAAACATGCTTATTTCGAAAACAGGCATTGACTTGTAAAACGTGTCAATATAATACTATTATATTCAAACTACCGAAAATGCCTTAAAACACTTAAATCCTGCTTGAAACAAGTTACCATGTGAAAGTACATCGAAAAATATGAACAACGTGATTTTGCTGAATTTTTTTAAAAAATTTGCAAATTCTCGAAAAACGTGCATTTCAATCACTATTTTAATATTAAAGTATTAAAATAATAATATCACTTACAAATTTGACAGGCTATCCCTGGCTCGTAAATTTTTCCGATCTCCAAATCTCTTGAAAATAAATTCCAATTTTTCGACCATTGCACCGACCGTACTTCGACGAGCCAATTCTCCCAATCTACTAACAATTAGAGGCTCTAACCTATGCCAAACGATTTCTACATGAGTCTATTTGCTTACCTCAGAAAAGGAGCTTCAAATTCTTCGTGGATAGCTTGAAATCGCCTCTGGAAGTCACCTTGCCCAGTTTTCCGGCGAGCTTAAATCTGAGAATTAAAACTTCGATTTCTTCCTACACATACCAAATTAACTCAATTCTTTTTACATAATTTTAAATGAACTAATAATCTAGCTTACCTCCAAAATTTAGATCTTAATTCGGACTGTAGACGGAGAATTTAATTTTCAAAGTTTCGAATCCGTTTTTCATTTTACAGCTGCCCGACTCCCTTTTCCTTCAAACTCAGTGGTCTATTCGGCCAAATTTCTCCAAATTGAGCTGTGCATCAGATTCCTCTCTCTTTTCAACACAATTTAGACACAAATTTCGTCCAAATTGGTTGAGAATTGACTTCAATTTCCTCTCTCTCTCTCTCGGGTTTCCTCTTTTTTTTTTTCTTCAATTTCTTTCTTCTCTTCTTCCTCTTCCTTAATTCAGCTCATGGGAACATAAATATTTACATCTTCCACCGAACCCCTCATCCAATTACACAAATTGGATAAAAAAATCCAATCAATTTCAAATTTCTTTTCTTATCCTTTCCTTGGCACACTTTTTAAAAAAATTCAATTTTTCCTTTTTTTTTTTAACTAAAAGATAATCCAAATTAATAATAAATAAATAAATGAATCATTTTCTCTCTTTTTTTCTTTTTATAAAATAATTATTATTAACTTTTTTTGCTTTTTTTTTTAGAAATCCAAGTAAATTATTACTTTGCCCTTGATTTAAATTAATTTTTTAAACAAAATTACTAAAATATCCTTTCCAAAAATTTACTAAAATACCCTCCGTTATTTTTTAAATTCTTTTACAACAAACATCTTAAATTAAAAAAAAATTGGGTATTACAACTATCATCCCTTTTGAAAATTTTGTCCTGGAAATTAAGAAAATAGCTACTGAAGTAAACTTGGATATTTTCTTCTAATCTGTTCTTCTGTTTCCCATGTTGCCTCTTCTTCCGCAAGTTTCACTCTTAGTGACCTATATAGTTCATGCAAAAATGAGAGAGACATGTTTTGGGTCAATGAGGTGCATTTGTAAGCTAAGATTCGCTGAACTATGAGGTGTAGAACGAAAATACAAAAAGGAAATAGTTGGTGGTTACTTTGTTACACAATTCAGAAACCGAGTCTAGGACATCTTTGGTAAATTACTTTTGGGAAATGAACTTGTTGTATAGCTAGAAATGCATTTTAGGCCGAACTTTGGTCTATTTTTCGAAAGATATAGTATTGGTGGATTTTCGTCCGTTTTGGTCCGCACGTTAGTATTACCTCAAGTTTCTTGCGACCTATATAGTTCATGCAAATGTGTCAGACACATGTTTAGGGTCATGGACACGCATTTCTGAGGCAAGAATCCCAGAATTACGAGGTGTAGGCCAAAAATGCCAAAGGGAAATCGTTGCAAGTCATTTTTTCCCCAAAGTAGAAATTGAGTCTAGGACGTCTGTGGTCATTTAATTTTAGGAAAAACTTTTACATTCTTTCAAATGAGCCCATTTTATACCTAAAAATGTATTTTAGGTCGAACTTTGGTCCATTTTTAAAAAGCTATACCACTGGTCGATTTTCGTCCGTTTTGGGTTCGCACCTTAGTCCTACCTCAAGTTTCACTATTATCTACCTATATAATTCATGCAAATGTGTCAAAGACATGTTTAGGGTCAAGGAAGCACATTTCTGAGCCAAGAATCCCTGAACTATATGGTGTAGGACGAAAATACTAGAGGGAAATCGTTGCTGGTCACTTTATTCCCCTAAACAGAAACCTGAGTTTGGAACGTCTTTGGTAAAATTATTTTTGGTATATACTTAAACATTCCTCTAAATGAGCCTGATTTATAGCTAGAACTGCATTTTAGGTTGAACTTTAGTCCAATTTTTGAAAGCTATAATACTACTCGACTTTCGTCCGTTTTGGTCCGCAAGTTAGTCCTATGTCAACTTTCTCTCTTCTCGACCTATATAGTTCATACAAATGTTTCAGAGACATGTTTAGAGTCATGGACTTTCATTTTGAAGGTAATAATCCATGAACTACGGGGTGTAGGACGAAAATACAAAAGGAAAATCGTTGTATGTCATTTTGTTCTCCAAAGCAAAAACTGAGTTTGGGACGTCTTTGGTTGTTTATTTTTTGAAAAATCTTCAACATTCCTCCAAATGAGCCCATTTTATATCTAGAAATGTATTTTAGGTCGAACTTTGGTCCATTTTTTAAAAGCTATACCGCTGGTCGATTTTCGTCCGTTTTGGTCCCCACATTAGTCCTACATCAAGTTTCACTCTTAGCGACCTATATAGTTCGTGCAAATGTGTCAGAGACATGTTTAGGGTCATGGACGCACGTTTCTGCGGCAAAAATTCCTGAACTACGAGGTGTAGGAGAAAAATACCAAAGAGAAATCGTTGCAGGTCATTTTATTTTCCAAAGTAGAAAGTGAGCCTAGAATGTCTTTGGTCGTTTACTTTTGGGAAAAACTTCAACATTCCTCCCAATGAGTCCATTTTATACCTAGAAATGCATTTTAGGTCAAACTTTTGTTTATTTTTAAAAAGCTATACCACTTGTCGATTTTCGTCTGTTTTGGGTCCGCACATTAGTTCTACCTCAATTTTCACTATTAGCGACCTATATAGCTCATGAAAATCTGTCAGAGACATGTTTAGGGTCAAGGACGCGAATTTCTGAGCCAAGAATCCCTGAATTATTGGGTGTAGGACGAAAATACCAAAGGAAAATCGTTGCTGGTCACTTCCTTTCTCAAAGAAGAAACTGAGTCTGGGACGTCTTTGGTAAATTATTTTTCGGAAAAACATAAAAATTACTTCAAATGAGCCTGTTTTATAGCTAGAAATGCATTTTTGGTCGAACTTTGGTCCATTTTTCAAAAGCTATGGTCCTGGTGAATTTTCGTTCGTTTCGATTCGCACATTAGTCCTACCTTAAGTTTCTCTCCTCGCGACCAATATAGTTCATGTTAATGTGTTAGAGACATGTTTAGGGTCATGGACGTGCGTTTTTGAGCCAAGAATCTCTGAACTACGGGGTGTAGGACGAAAATACCATAGGGAAATCGTTGCTGGTCATTTTGTTCCCCAAAGCAGAAACTGAGTCTGGGACGTCTTTCGTCGTTTATTTTTTGGAAAAACTTCAACATTCCTCCAAATGATCCCATTTTCTAACTAGAAATGCAATTTTAGATTGAACTTTGGTCCATTTTTAAAAAGCTATACCACTGGGTGATTTTCGTCTGTTCTGGTATGCACGTTAGTCCTACCTCAAGTTTTACTCTTAGTGACCTATATAGTTCATGCAAATGTGTCAGTCACATGATTAGGGTCAAAGACGCGCATCTCGAAGCTAAGAATCTCTGAACTGTGTAGGAAAAAAACACCAGAGAGAAATCGTTGCTGATCACGTTGTTTTCCAAAGCAGAAACCAAGTCTATAACCTATTTGGAAAATTATTTTTGGTAAAGACACAAAATGTACTCCAAAAGAGCCCGTTTTATAGTTAGAAATGCATTTTAGGCCGAACTTTGGTCATTTTTTCGAAACTTGTAGTACTAGTGGATTTTGGTTCGTTTTAGTATGCACGTTAGTTCTAGCACAAGTTTCTCTCTTCGCGCCGATATAGTTCATGCAAATGTGTCAGAGATATGTTTAGGGTCATGCATGTTGATTTCTGAAGCATGAATCCCTGAACTACGGGGTGTAGGACGAAAATACCAAAGGAAAATCGATGCAGGTCATTTTATTCACCATAGCAGAAACTGAGTCTTTGATGTTTTTGGTCGTTTAATTTTGGAAAAAACTTCAACATTCCTCCAAATGAGCCCATTTTATACCTATAAATGCGTTTTAGGTCAAAGTTTGGTCCATATTTAAAAAGCTATATCACTGGTTGATTTCCATCCGTTTTGGTCCACACATTAGTCCTACCTCAAGTTTCACTCTTAACGACCTATATAGTTCATGCAAATGTGTCACAGAAATGTTTAGGGTCAAGGAAGTGCATTTCTGAGCCAATAATCCTTGAACAATGGGGTGTAGGACGAAAATACCAAAGGGAAATCTGTAATACCCGACTTTTTATTTAAGTTGTTTGTTGTAAAAGTATTAATAAAATAATCGAAGGATATTTTAGTAAATTTTTGAAAATGACATTTTAGTAATTTTGTTTAAAAAAAATTACATCAAGGGCAAAGTGGTAATTTACTTGGTTTTATAAAAAAAATGAATGAATATATATAAAAGAAAAAGTAAAAAAAAAGAAAGAAAAAGATTTAATTTTTTATTATTATTATAAAATTGGTATGTATCATTTCAAAAAAAAAAAAAAAAAAAGAAAGAAAGAAATAGAATTTTTGAGAATTTCACCCATGAGATAACAAGGAAAGAAAGGAAGAAAAGTTGAAATTTTTTTAATCCATCCATTCTTTTAATTGGATGGAAAAACGGTGAGGTTTCCTTTAAATCAAGCTGCTGCCGGTCAATTGAAGAAGTAGAAAAGAGAATTGAGGAGGAAATTGAAGGAAAAAGGGAGAAGAAACCCGAGAGAGAGAAAGAAATTGTTTTTGGGTAGTTGAAGTTAGAACACAGTAAAGAAAAAAGGAAATTAAGCTTCAATTCTCATCCAATTTGGACAAAATTTGTGTCTAAATTGTGTAGAAAAGAGAGAGGAAGCTGATGGACAACTCAATTTGGAGAAATTTGGACAAAGAGACCATTGAATTTGATGGAAAAGTGCTCGGACTGCTGGAAAACACGAAACACGAACCTGAAACTTTGAAAATTAAATTCTCTATCCACAGGTCGAGTTAAGATCTAAATTTTGGAGGTAAGCTAGATTATAGTTCATTTAAAGTTATGTAAAAGGTTTTGAGTTAATTTGGTCTGTCTAGGAAGAAATTGAAGTTCAAGTTTTCGTGTTTAAGCTCGCCGTAAAACTGGGCAAGGAGACTTCCAGAGGCGATTTCGAGCTATCCACGAGAATTTTGAAGCTACAAATTTGAGGTAAACAAATAGACTCATGTAGAAATCGTTTGCTAGTAGATTGAGAGAATTGGCTCGTTGGAGTTAGGTCATAGTTGTGGCCGGAAAACTGGAAAATAAAGGAAGAAAAATGAAGAGGAAGAAGAAGAAATATTATTATTATTATTATTATTTACATATATATATATATATATATATATATGTATGTATGTATATAATTATGTTTATAAATAATATTTTATGAGAAAATAATTAATTCAAAAAGGAAATTAAGAAAAATTTGATTTTCCGCGGTTTTCGTGCCAAGTGGTTTAATGGTCGATTATGAATTAATTTTTTAGGAGTTTTAGAGATCGGGAAAATTTACAAGCCAGGGATAGCCCATCAAGTTTGTAAGTGATAGTATTATTTTAATATTTTAATATTAAAATAATGACCGAAATGGACGTTTTTCGAGAATTTGCAAAATTTTCAGAAAATTTCAGAAAAATCATGTTGTTCATATTTTTTGATGTACTTTCACATGGTAACTTGTTTGAAGCATGATTTAAGTGTTTTAAGGCATTTTCGATGGCTTGAATATATTAGTATTATTTTGACACGTTTTACAAGGCAATGCCTATTTCAGAATAAGCATGTTTTATAATATGTTAGGCCCTGTTTATGTTTATTTAGATGATTTTCATGATTTTCATGACTGTTGAGCATGTTTTGACTGCTATAGGGTCTAAGCACGTTTTGCACGTTTTAAGAGGTTTCTCAAAATTATGAGTTATGATAATTTAATGTTTCTATGAGTTTTCTACCATTTTATAAGTGATGTTTAAGCATGATTTCGAGTACTACGAGTTTCATGATGATTTGAGAAATGATTTGAGATGATGATATGTTTTATGTGACTTGCACGTTTTACGATGATTTTTTTTAAGCATGCGTATCCATTTGAGCCTGAGGCTACTATACTAGGTGTACACACTAGGGAATGACAAAGAAGTTGTGAGCGGTGGCTCCACTACTTCGTAATTATACGCTGTCATGGTGTTGAGATTACTACAACACTATGGCAAAGACGTTGCAGATGTTGGCCTCACTGTAACGTGGTTTCGCTGCCTTAGTGTTGGATTCGCCCCACTTTGGCAAAGGCGTTATAGTTGCTAGCCCCACTATAATGTAGGATACCGTCGTTGTGCTGAGCTGGCTCCACCTCGGCGAAGACGTCGTTGGTCCTGATCCAACCACGGCGTAGATATAGCTATCAGTGTGAAATTACTTCATTGCGGCAAAGACGTAGCTAGTGTTGGGTTTTCGCGCTACTACGTAGTTCAGTTTGATACACATTGCTTACAGATTTTGAGATATTCATCTTTTAGCATGATTTCAGTTATGCATAGTTTTATCATAATTTACAAATAAGTATTGTGCAAGCATCTATCATGTGATTTCAGTTTAAATTATGATTTATAGTTTCAGTTATGATTTGATTTATGAAAGTTTCTCAGTCGACGAATTCTTGGTATCCTATATACATATATGTTTTAAGTATTTTTTTATTAAAGCATCACTACCTGGGCATTTTAGCTCATTCTTTCAAATTGTTTTTCCACTTTCAAGGTAGAGATAATGATCCCGGAGCCTGACCTACCACAGACTGTGTGCTACTCGAAAAATTTTAGTATTATTGTACGTTAGTAGTAAACCATGCATGTTACTGTTATAATAAGTTTTCGTACAGTGAGATGGGTTGTATAAAATAGTATGGGTTGCAATATATATAAGATAATTGTTTAGTTTCCGTTGTTAGATATTAAGTTTGAGATTTTTTTTTTCATTCCGCACTTTTTAAGTTTTTGGTATTGTTTAAGACACAGTTAAGTTAAGATGGTAAGTGAGGATCGTCAAGGTAAAGACGAGATTCGTTGGCTTCACGCCGTCTCCTAGGATAGGGTTAAAGCGTCTGGGGGAGGGTGTGACAAAATCGTTGCTGCTCACTTTGTTCTCCAAATATGGGACATTTCTGGTAAATTATTTTTCCAAAAAACTCAAAAATTACTCCAAATGAGCCCGTTCTATAGCTACAAATGCATTTTAGGCCGAACTTTGGTCCATTTTTCGAAAGTTATAGTACTGGTGGATTTTCGTTTGTTTTTGTATGCAAGTTAGTCCTACCTCAAGTTTCTTTCTTCGCGATCTACATAGTTCATACAAATGTGTCAGAGACATGTTTAGGGTCATGGACGCCCGTTTCTGAGGCAAGAATTCCTGAGCTACGGGGTGTAGGACAAAAATACCAAAGGAAAATCGTTGTAAGTCATTTTGTTCCCCAAAGCAGAAAATGAGTCTGGGGCGTCTTTGGTCGTTTATTTTTGAAAAAAACTTTAACATTCCTCCCAATGAGCCCATTTGATATCTACAAATGCATTTTAGGTCAAGCTTTGGTCCATATTTAAAAAATAGACCACTGGTCGATTTTCGTCCGTTTTGGTCTGCACATTAGTCCTACCTCGTGTTTCACTCTTAGCGACCTATATAGTTCATGCAAATGTGTCAGAGACATGTTTAGGTTCAAGGACACGCATTTCTAAGCCAAGAATACTTTAACTACGGGGTGTAGGATGAAGATATCAAAGGGAAAATCGTTGCTGGTAACTTTGTTCCTCAAAGCAGAAACCGAGTCTAGGACGTCTTTGGTAAATTATTTTTGGGAAAAACTTAAATATTACTCCAAATGAGCCCGTTTTATAGCTAGAATTGTAGTTTAGGCCAAAGGTTTTTCCATTTTTCGAAAGCTATAGTACTGGTGGATTTTCGTTTGTTTTGGTCCGCACGTTAGTCCTACCTCAAGTTTCTTTATTCGCGACCTATATAGTTCATGCCAATGTGTCAGAGACATGTTAAGACGCGCATTTCTGAGGCAAGAATCCCTGAACTATGGGGTGTAGGACGAAAATACGAAAGGGAAATCGTTGCAAGTCATTTTGTTCCTCAAAGCAGAAACTGAGTCTAAGATGTCTTTGGTCATTTATTTTTGGAAAAACACTTTAACATTCCTCCAAATGTGCCCATTTTATACCTACAAATGCATTTTATGTTACACCCTCTCCCAGACTTTCTACTCTTAGCCCAGGAGACGACATGAAGCTAGCGATCTCGTCCTTACCTTGACGATCCTGACTGACCATCTATGTAGTTCAATTTGCGACTTAAACAATACCAATAACTTAAGAAGTACAGAATAAACTTAACTGCAGAAAAACAATCTCAAACTTAACACCTAATAGCGGAAAATAAACAAATATCTTATATATAGTACAACCCATACTATCTTATACAAGCCATCTCATTGTACCAAAACTAATTATAAGAGTAACATGCATGATTTACTACCAACGTACAATAGTACTACAACTTCTCGAGTAGCAGACAGTTTGTGCAAGGTCAGGCTCTAGAATCACGATCTCTACTTGAAAGTGAGAAAGCAATTTAAAAGAATGGTCTAAAACGCCCAGTGAGTGATGCTTTAATAGAAAATACTTAAAACATATATAGAACATAACTAAATGTCATCGACTTAGAAACTTTTGTAAATCAAATCATAACTAAACTATAAATCATACATTAAAACTGAAATCACTTAAAAGGTGCTTGCACGATACTTATCTGTAAATCAAGGTAAAACTATACATAACTGAAATCATGGTAAAACATGAATATCGGAAAATCTGTAAGCGATGTGTATCAAATTGAACTACATAGTAGTGGGGAAAACCTGACACTAACAGCGTCTTTGCCGTAGTAGAGTAGTCTCAACACTAACGACAGCTATAACTACGCAATGGTTAGATCAGAACCAACAACGTCTTCGTCGTGGTAGAGCTAGCTCAATACACACGAAGGTATCATACGTTATAGTGGGGCGAGCATCTATAGCATCTTTGTTGTAGTGGAGCGAACCCAGCACTAACAACAACGAAAGTACGTTACAATGAGGCCAACACCTGCAACGTCTTTGCCATGGTGGAGTAATCTCAACACCATGACAGTGCATAACTACTAAGTAGAGGAGCCACCGCCCACAACGTCTTTGCCAGGGTTGGACAAACCCTCAAACAAGGCAGCGCATACCCTAGTGTGCACGCCTAGTATAGTAGCCTCAGGCTCATATGGATACAGATGCTTAAAAACAAATAGTTGTTAAATGTGCAAGTCACGTAAAACATATCATCATCTCAAATCATTTCTCAAATCATCATGAAACTCGTAGTACTCGAAACCTTAAATAATCATAACTCATGCTTTTGAGAAACCTCGTAAAACGTGCAAAATGTGCTTAGGCCCTATAGCACTCAAAACATGCTCAACAGTCATGAAAATCATTTTAATAAACATAAACAGGGCCTCACATATTACAAAACATTCTTATTTCGTAAACAGGCATTGCCTCGTAAAACTTGTCAATAAAATATTATTATATTCAAACTATTGGAAATGCCGTAAAACATTTAAATCATGCTTCAAACAAGTTACCATGTGAAAGTACATCAAAAAATACGAACATGATTTTTCTGATATTTTTTTAAAATTATGCAAATTCTCGAAAAACGTTCATTCCAGTCATTATTTTAATACTATCACTCACAAACTTGATAGGCTATCCCTAGCTTGTAAATTTTTTCAATCTCCAAATCTCCTAAAAAATAAATTCAGAATCGACCCTTAAATCCTTTTGGAACGAAAACTGAGAAAAATCGATTTTTCCTTAATTTTCTTTTTGAATTAATTATTTTCTCCTAAATATTATATATATATTAATATTTCTACTGCCTGTGAAATACTTGTTAAAAAGTAGAAATGTTAACATACGCCTCGGGTCCCCTTAATTATATACATATATAATAATAATAATAATAATAATAATAATAATAATATATTACTTCACATGTATAGCCGCACGAGAAGGAGGAGTTTAATTTCAACAGAGACCTAACATGATTCACATACAATGACACTTCATCTTCTTCTTCAACATTTTTCTTCCCTTTTATTTTCTAGTTTTCCAGCCACAACTCCAGCCATACTTTGGCGAGCCATTTCTTTCAATCTACTAATAATTAAATGCTCTAACCTATGGCAAACGATTTCTACATGAGTCTACTTTCTTTCCTCAAAGTTTGAGCTTCAAACTCCTCGTGGATAGCTCGAAATCGTCTCTATAAGTCCCCTTGCCAAGTTTTCCGGCGAGCTTAAATCCAAAAATCAATACTTCGATTTCTTCCTACATAGAGCAAATCAACTTAAACCTTTTTACAGAACTGTAAATGAACTATTAATCTACCTTACCTCCAAATTTGATACCTTAACTCGGCCTGTAGACGGAGAAATTAATTTTCAAAGTTTCTGGTCCTGCTTCTCTATTTCCCAGCTATCCGAGTTACTTTTCCTTCAATTTCAGTGGTCTTTTTGGCTAAATTTCTTTAAATTGAGTTGTCCATCAGTTTTCTCTCTCTTTTCTACACAATTTAGACACAAATATTTCTTAATTTGGCCAAGAATCGAGCTCAAACTCTTTTTTCTCTTTTTTGGTGTTCATAAATCCGAAATTCTTTCTTTCTCTCAGTTTTCTTCCCATTCTTCTCTACTTCTTCTTCAATTTGGCTGACACCAACTGATAAATTCATCCTCACCGTTCTCACATCCAATTGGATGAAATGAAGAGTTAATTTTTTTTAAAAAAATTACCAATTTCCTATTCTTCTATATTCTCTCGGGTGAATTTCCAAAATTTCAATTTTCTTTTTATAAAATATTATTTTTTTTATAAATCCAAGTAAATTACCACTTAGCCCTTGTAGTAATTTTTCTTAAAATTACCAAAACACCCTTCTTTAATTAAACAATAATTTTACAACAATACATATTACATCAATTTTAACATCACTAAAATCTTTAGGAAGTACGGGTATTACAACTATCACCGCTTTTAGAAATTTCGTCCTCGAAATTAAGAAAATAGCAACTCAAGTAAAGACGGATACTTTCTCCTGATCTGTTCTTCTGTTTTCCATATTGCCTCTTCCACTTCGTGATTCCTCCAAACAACTTTCACGAGCAAAATTGTCTTCTTTCTCAATACTTGCTCTTTTCTATCCTGAATCCTAACTGGTTCCTTATATGATAAGTTCTACTGTAACTCTATTGGTTGCTCTGGCAACACATGTGATCGATCCTGTACATACTTCCTCAGCATCGACACATGGAAAACATCATGAATCCTTGCAAGTTCTATAAAAAATTCAAGTCGATAGGCTATTGGTCCTACTCTCCCTGTAATCTGGTAGGGTCCAATATACCTAGGACTTAATTTACCTTTCTGTCCAAATTGAAGAACTCCTTTCCATGGAGATAGTTTCAGAAATACCTTGTCACCGACTCAAACTCTAGGTCCTTCCACCTAACGTTAGCGTAGCTTTTCTGTCTGTACTGGCCAGTCTTTAGATTCTTCCTGATCAATTTCACTGTATCTGTCATGATCTGAACTAACTCAGGCCCAACTAATTTCTGTTCACCTACCTCATTCAAACATACTGGAGTTCTAGAAGGTTTACCATACAGTGCCTCGAATGGTGCCACCCCAATGCTAGAATGATAGCTGTTATTATACCCAAACTTCATCAGTGATAGATGAGTGTCCCAATTACCTTTGAGTTGTAGAACACATGCTTTCAACATATCCTCGAGTGTCTGAATAGTCCTATCTGACTTTCCATCCGTCTGCAGATGAAAAGCTGTACTGAACCTTAGCTTAGTACCCATAGCCTTCTGCATCTGCTGGGTCAGTCGAGCCCTCGAAAACCGTAGCTCCCAAAGCTTTGAGCCGTTCAATACTATATCTCCTCTCTGGATCGTGGGATAATGATCCAAGTGATTCCGCCAATCTCTGCGCGAATTGCGAAATCATAAGGCTCTCTAAATCTGCTTGTTCTCTGGGGGTACTAGATTCCCCTTCAAAATGGGCCTGGGTAGGATCTCGCATCCCTTCTACGTTATGCCTACGTTGTCTGCTTTCTTTTCGAGGAGGCATAATTTCCTGTATCACGTCAATCTATTAGACATGTTACACTTGCCTTTTACCTATATGCATGTTACTAGACTCCTAAACACTCTTTACTCTTCTGAACATCCCAGAGTACTAAACTTTTGCTCTGATACCAAGCTGTCACACCCTTTCCCAGACCCTCTAACCCTAGCCTAGGAGACGGCGTGAAGCCAGTGAATCTCGTTCTTACCTTGACGATCCTCACTGACTATTTTAACTTAACTCTGACTTAAACAATACCAATAACCTAAAAAGTGCGAAAAAATAACTCAAACTTAACACATAACAGCGGAAACTAAACAAATATCTTCTATACAGTGCAGCCCATACTGTTTTATACAACCCATCTCACTGTACCAAAACTTATTACAATAGTAACATGCATGATTTAGTACTAACGTACAATAGTACTAGAATTTCTCGAGTAGCATACAAACTGTGGTAGGTCACGCTCCGGGATCACGATCTCTACCTGGAAGGTGGGAAAACAAATGGAAAGAATGAGCTAAAACACCCAGTGAGTGATGCTTTAATAGAAACTACTTAAAACATATATATCATAACTAAAAATCGTTGATTTAGAAACTTTTCACGAATCAAGTCAAACCGAAACCATAAATCATAATTTAAACTGAAATCACTTGAAAGGTGCTTGCACGATACTTATCTGTAAATCAT